>CAUZXS010004326.1:0-140000 GCA_963585895.1 Sepioteuthis lessoniana | reverse complement strand
CGCCAGGACTTGTTCAGTATTGCTCGCAACATTCTTGTGTAATTGCCGTCTAGCTTCTTCTCCAGCCGTTTAGTTAGCATCCAAGTAGTGCATCCATACAGCAGTATCGATACGACCGCTGCCTGGAAGAAACTGCGTTTCATTTTATTAGTCAAGTCTGACTTCCATATGATCGATAGCCAATCGATAGCTGTCCATGCCTTCGTTAGCCGTGTGTCAGTGTCTTTTCCGGTTGATTCGACACTGCTTCCTAGGTAGGTGAATTTGTCAACTAGTTTCAGAGAGGTTCCATCTAGTGTGGAGATGTCACCTGTTTGATTATAGCACATATATTCAGTTTTGTGTGCATTAACATGGAGGCCAATGCCTGCGGCAGCTCATTCCAAATTATGCAGTAGTATTTCAGCTTGGTTGGGTGTATTTGCCAGTATCGCTATGTCATCAGCGTAGTCGGCGTCGGTAATTGTTTTTGCGGGGTACCTTCGGCAACTTTTCTTTGTCAGCTCGAAGCCGTTCTCTCTGATTTTATCAATCAATGTTCTAAGCACATAGTCTAGACAGATGATAAAAAAGTATGGGGCTAGCATGTCTCCTAGTAGTACTCCTGCTACAATGTTGAAGTATTCTGTGTCTCCATCTGGTGAATGTACTTTCACTTTGGTGTTTCTATAGAGAATCGTTATTGCTGCTACGGTTTCTTTTGGTAGGCCATATACTGGTAGGATTTGTACCATCTTCCCTCTGTGAATGGAATCGAAGACCTTGGTAAAGTCGACAAATAGTAATGTCGCCTGTAGGTTTTTTGCTCGTATGCCTTCAAGGATTCAATGGATGGTCAATATTTGTGAGGTCGTGGATCTATTTCTCCGGAAGCCATTTTGGTTTTTCCTAAGGATGTTGTCGATTTTGGGTTCTATGTGGTTTCATAGTAGGGCATTGTAAATTTTGGCTGCTATGGATGTAAGTGTTCTACCTCAGTAGTTCTTGGCTAATCTGAGGTCACTCTTTTTAGGGAAGGGGAGTATGCATCCCTTCATCCATCTGTCTATCGGATTTTGATTATAGACTGTGTTGCAGTGTCAGAGCAGTATGTCGTTGAATTGTCTGGTCTTCCATACTTCTGGGGGAATCTCGTTAAGCCCTGCAGCTTTCCTATTTTTAATTTTTCTAAGAACCAAGTAGAGTTCTTCTTGAGAGAACGGTCCTAGTTTAATGTCCAATTGCAAATTAATAATTCTGGTGATTGGTTCATGCGTAACTTTCTGTGGGTTTCCTTTCGGTGGGTAGATTTTCGAAATGCTGTTTCCACAGTTTTATTCTTTCCTTTTGCTTTGGCTGTGCTCTTCCTTCAACTCACTTTGTTTATTGTTTGCCAGGCTATCCTAGATTGCCTATCTTCGACTGAGTCTCTAATCTTATCTATCTGATTTTGTATGTATTCTGTCTGTTCCTTTATATATATGCCTGCTAATTGATATTGTGTTGTGCCGTTTTTAGTTTTCGGGCATATGTGTTTGTTGGGTTCTTCCGATAGCTTTTGGAGGCTGTTTTCACGTGTACACGTTTTTCTCTCACCGCTAACGTTTCCCATGGGACTCTATATTTAGTTCTAGGTTTTGTTGGATTACACTTCGCTGCCGCCTCGAGGTGCATGTTGACGAAATTCTCATATTCGTCATTTGGGGTACCTTTTTCTGTCTTCTCTTGTAGTATCTCGAATCTGTTTCTCAATTCTAATACATATTTATCTCTTATCTCTCTGTTGTTGAGAAGGACCCAGTCATAGTGTTTGGTGATTGCTGTTCGTGTGGCGTTTTTTCGTAGGCTTAGTCATATTTTTGCCGTGACTATTCGGTGATCGGAGGACACACCCTCAAAAGAGGAGTATGCCTCACAATTCATTGCGCTATTTTTCTATTTCTTGTTTATAAAGACGTAGTCTATCTGTGCTTTACTATGGTTCATGAATGTGTAAGTCCATAATTTTCTCTCCCTTTTTTGATAGTTTGTATTGAGGCATGTTAATCTATTTTCTATCATGAAATCTGTTAGATGTTGTGCATTCCTATTTGATGTGTTGTGTAGGCTGTATTTGTTGTTTCCGTTTTTCCCAATTTGAGCATTTATATCTCCGCCAATAACTATCATGTAGTGTTTCGGAAGGCTACGCACTAGAGAGGATAGCTCATCATAGAAGGTGACTAGTTCAGTTTCACTAACATTGGTAGGGCTGTAGCAGGAGATGATTATTGCTCTGGGGTTGCCATTAAATGTAGCTGCTATCATCCTAGGTTGTATTCTCTCAATGCTATTAAGTGTTTTTAATGCTCTCGGTCTTATAAGTATTCCTACACCTCCTACTGTGGCATTGACAGAGTTTTTCCATGCTGATACAGTGGCTAGCATCCATCCATTGCCAGTTTCATGATATTTGATATCTTCGGTGTGCGTGTATCTGTGTTCTTGTATGCATATTATGTCTATCTTATGTTCTACGGCCGATGCAGTCAGCTCTGGTAGTTGACCTATTCTATTTAAGGTTCTAACGTTAAATGTCGCTATTTGTATTGTTTGTTTGCATTTTAGTAGTTTTTGTTGTTTGAGCTCTGTAGCTGATTTTTCAAACACTGAGGCCAGGGCTCCAACCTCAACAGGACGCGCCCCTTTTTTACCCATGCGATTTATGTATGTGGTTTGAGTGCGGGTCATGGTTATCTTTTGATGGCTGTTTTTATTCTCATCTATAGAAACCACTCTTATAGATAAGCAGCAGTAGTTCCCTGATCGAACTGACGATCCTGAGCGTTAAGCCACAAAACTTACACGTCCAGGACCAGGTTAGGCATTGCGTTTGGCCATTTCAAGTATTCCTATCTAATACAAATAATTTGCACACTGTTGTATAGTTTCAAGTATTCGTATTCTTATCTAATACAAATAATTTGCACACTGTTGCATGGTTTCAAATATTCCTATCTAATATAAATAATTTGCACACTGTTGTATCATCATTATATGGTTTCAAGTATTCCTATCTAATACAAATAATTATATGATTTCAAGTAATTATTTCTATTTTATAATAGTCATTTGTTTGCCTACAGTTGTATGGTTTTAAGAAACTAATGATAACTCTTAGTAAACAATCATAACTTTTAGTAACTATTATTAATACAAATAATTTACAGTTATATACATGAGCAGAATGTGACACACAGTCAATTTTTAACTGGTATGAATTTAGTTTTCTCTCTCCTTAACTGGTTGCCATACCAGATTTAAAGAGCTCAATCTGTTCTACTATTTACCCATAACTGAAGGGAGAATAGTAGGATTCATAGCTTTCCCAAGAGTATTAGTGCTATATAAGATGCAAACAGCCTTGTCCAGGTTTTTTCTTGGGTCACTCTGTCCATTTCCTATGACAATAACCATTGCACCATGTATTATATGGCATCAAGTATTCCTATTGTTAAACAGATATA
Organism: Sepioteuthis lessoniana; assembly: GCA_963585895.1. Classification (NCBI taxonomy): domain Eukaryota; kingdom Metazoa; phylum Mollusca; class Cephalopoda; order Myopsida; family Loliginidae; genus Sepioteuthis; species Sepioteuthis lessoniana. Next base: position 136,515 of record CAUZXS010004326.1, on the reverse strand, counting down.
TTTGAGGCATAGATGGGACCCTAACAGGTACTACTGCTCTGGTATAGAGTGGACCTGGGAGTAATAGCAATGAATGGGTATTCCATACTCTCCAGATCTCCGGGACTAAAGCCTCATCTTCAAATGCAGTTTAGTGTTATACCCAGGACACCCACTTTTTGGAAAGGGTCTTACCCTTCTGCAGGGGATATAGTTGGTGTATTCTAAACCCCACTGATTGGGAACAGAATATCTTTGTATCTTGCTTCAAAAAGCTTCAGAAGTTAAGTTAACTGTGCTTTCGACACTCTTAGAATATGAAGGTAGATCAAGCTATTCTGCTTGGTATTGCCAGAACTGCAGGATAAAGTTTCATGAGCTTATAAAATCCATTGTTGAAATATATGCTATTTGCTGGTTTAAGATTAAAAAGGATTGCAAGTTTCACAATTAGCAACAGTATATCTTTAACCCTTTTGAACCTGAGCATCTGGTATTTGTACTGCTAACTTGAAGCACACAATCTCAGGCAGCTAGAATTTCAGCTAGGGATTCTCCATTTCTACATTGCTATTGCCAATAAAATGTTACAACTGTATATCATATATAATTTTATAATATTTTAATATATTTTGAATTGTACATAGAGGGAGTTACCCATGGTTTGATGGTTAAAGTGCAGGACCGAGGCCTCAAAGTAAACAAATTCAAACTCCAGTTGTGCCATTACATTCACTTTCAGACTGATACAGTTGGGAAAGGTATGACCCCCCCCCCTTATTATCCCCTTTGGCATTAAATAATCCATGAAGGTTGATATACCATTAAACAAAGAAACCAAACCAAACCAAATTGTCTAATAGAATGTTATAACCTGTTATTTAACAGCCTGTAAAGCAGTTAAATTACAGATTACAACATTTCACATTTTCAGCAATTTTTCAAGCCAAGTGTACAGAAAGAGAGGATCCATGGTCATGGGAAACTCAGGTTTCAAAAAGTTTATATGATCCAAAGGATATGATTCAAAACAATAGTCAGGAGAAATCCAGAGTACTATATGCAAGAACCTCCATTATAATGCTTTTGCCTTGCTACCAAAGAATGTGCTGCATTCTATAATAAAGTCAGAAGAATTGTAAATGATAGAAAAAGCTCACTAAAAAGTTTTCCCCATTAGAGGAATAAATATTTATTCATAGAAAAAGTGATCAAATTGGTTATGTCAGTTTAGAGGATTGTTTTTAAGTTCCATTCAAGTCACACCATAAAAACAAAATAAAAGCGAGTAGAGATAGATTTTTAGATTAAAATAGAAATTGAATTTGATAGTCTTTCAGAGATGGGAAGTCAGCCAAAGAAGAGGTTGAAGAAAATCATGGCCATCAACTTAGAAGCCACACTGGTCAGAATTAATTAACCTCTCGCAAAGTGGTGTTCGTGAACCTTTGACAACAGAAGAGTTTTCAGACTATGAGTGTCAAGAGTCATTGATGAATGACATAAAACCTGAGTTGCCCAATCTACCTTCACATTCCCAGAGTGTCAAAAGAGTAGTAAAAAGTCAGGCTTTTTGTATTGTTTATAGAATTGAACCAAGATACAAAGATATCCTGTGAAAATATCTTATCATCAGATAAGATCTTTCTTTGTTTCTAAGGGCACTTACTCTGAACCTTTTCATGATAAGGTCTTACCTTAATTTGAATCTAGATTTTTTCATATTTTATATTGAAATAAAATAGCAACCTTTTCTGAATTTATTGTTGAAATAGCAGAATTTTTCCACTAAATTTTATAAAAAAGAATATTTTAAAACTTTTAATTGATTAATTAATCTATTTTTTACCTGTATGGCAATATTGGTCTTAAGACGTTGATTTTAGAAGCTAATGGTAAGCTGAGTATGATACTGGAAAATCAAGAAGTTAAAGGATTTTTTAATTTAAAAATCAGATCAGTTATTTAAAAAAACATGAGTCTGGAAATTTATCAGTGAAATTTACAACAAAAATTAGTATCAAATGCATTACAAGTCATAGCATGTTAGTAGAACTTATAATACGCCTAAAACAATGGGTATATTTTGCTTACCTTAATGACACAAGTCAAACACAGATCTGTTAGCAAGACGATGATTAAAACAAAATTGGAGTTTGGAGTTTTCGAAATTTCTATATGTACAGGTGCGCAAAATTTGTTTTTAGTTACATGTACCGGAAATTGTTTTACTGACATAATACTACAGAAAAAAATGACTGGCTCTGGGGAGATCATATGATGGGTTTTAGGAAGTCAGTTGTGGACTGGCGAGTATCAAAGAAATAAGAGAGGCTGGGTTCTCCATATGATCCAACACACATGTTGCATGACTTATGAATACATCAATCTTGCAAATATTTATAAAAAGAGAAGTGATGGGACATAGACTAAGCAAAGAGATGACAAAGATGTGATGGTTAAGTTTGAAATGTCAAGATTTTATTGGGTGAATTGTACACAAAGAATTTGTGTGTGCGGAGTCCCTGCAGTTGGATAAAGTTTCAGTGTTGTTGAAAGTCTGTCTATGTTGGAGTCAAAAGCGTAGACTCAGCTGTCAAATAGTTCTATGAGTCTAGAGAATCTGGAACAAGTCTTGATGCTCTTGCAGGTCATAAGTGTAGCTGCATGGCCAGGTATCAAGAGACAGTCAGAGAATTGGACATGTTGGGTCGTAGAGGCAGGATTATCAATGTCTCAGTTGTTGAGTCCCTGGTTAACCAGGATGGAGGTGTAGTCGATGTCAGCTTTAAAGGGTAGACAATAGTCTGAGCATGGACTGGTCCCTTGTTCTGAGTGTCTGTGATGTCTGGCTGGCTGCTATGTCATCATCCCATGGTGCTGGTTGGATAAAACCTTCAGAAAATCTTTAAAAAGAACTCAAAAGGAGAAGCAAGATATATAATCCTGAAAAGGTCAGTTTGAGACAAAGTTTCAAACTGAAAAAGACTGTTTGAGATGCTGTGGCTGATGATAGGCTTGACCTTGGTGGCTGGATAAGGCATATTGTCAGTGTGCTGATACTAGTAAATGGAGCTCAAATTATCTCTTTACCTAAGGTGAGCGGCCCACTGCTGATTTGACATCTCACCATGTCAGAATATGGGACAAGGTTGTTTTATGGTGAAAACCACATGCATGCAAATCAAACTCAAATGTGGCAAGTATAAAAATTCTTGACCCAATCGGTACCCCCTTTTTGGGACACCTCAGGCATCAAGCAATATACTTAGTCCTGCAAGCAAGCAAAAACCTGGGGGAGGGCCTCCTGAGGCCAAGTTTACTTGGAGAAATATAACCACCCAGCATGAATGCCAGGTGGCCAACCCGGAGACCTGCAGTCTCCTAGCCTGCAATGGACAGGTCTTTACCATCAGTGACTGCTGCTTTTATAGCTGAGAGGAATTGTGTATCTACTGGGCTCGCATGTGTCTAACCTTGGACAAGAAAATTCCCTTTAATTGCATGTATAAATGAAATAAATCCTTATACCATTAAAAGAAGTTTGCAAATACTACCCATTCTGCTCAACAGTTAAAAACAACTTTCATGGCAGTTTGCAGAATTAATTTATCTCAAAAACAGCCTCTGAGTTGTTACTGGAAAATTCCACTTACTGTCAAACCTGATGATGTTACCTTTGTTGATAATGGGGTCTGCTTCTGCTAGCAGTGAAAAATTCAGTTAGCTGACGGCATAGATGACTTTGCATTTTTTTAAGCAGGTGCTAGGGAGTACAAAATTGATTGCTTGGTCTCAGGAGGCCATTTCCACAGGCTGTACCTGCTTTGTAGAGTTGAGCTGATTGCTCAGCACCTGAGGCACTCCAAAAGCAGAATGTCATTGAGGCCGAGCATTTTATAGATCAGCCAAGCATGCATCTCGATTTGTGCATAGCTCCCCACTATAAAATGGCCTTGTGCTGCTTTCTGGCTTGGTAGTAAGTCAGATTAATATCATCCAGCAAACAATAAAGATTTCTGTAGCAGAAGTTTGTAGTTGGACAACACCAAGTAGAAGAAATTACAGCTTAGAGGTTATTGGTTGGGGCAGTTGCAGCTTAGAGGTTATTTGTTGAAACAGGTGCAGCTTAGAAGTTATTGGTTGAAACAGTTGCAAAGAGATTTCAGACCAGAGTTACAGTAGAAGGTTTATCATCAGACATAGAAGTTCACAAGAGAAGTAACTGGGATTACTCTTCATTAGAAGTCCATACTAATTACCCAGCCAAATTGAAGATTGACTTATTTTGAAGAATTCAGCTGAAGTCACTGATGATCCTATCAGAGAAGTAAATGAAGTGCTGTTAATTGAAATTACTCTAAAATCTGATGTCTCATATTATCTATATCTAACACATTAGTTTACAGTTCCAACAAGTTTTTCTTTAATGTCTGAAATTATAAAAGTTTTTGTTATTTTCACTAGAGGGTTGTCTTTATTTGAGTTGTAATTAGACAGTTGCAGGACTGATAAATACATTGAGCCTGCATCTATATCATCATTGAACAGAAAATTCTACTTGCTGACAAACTTGGTGATGATATCTTGTGTTAATACCAGGGTTCATCTTTGGTTGTGAAAAAAATTCCATTCACTGTCAACATAGATGACATTGTTTTTTTTTTCAAAACAATGATTCCGATGTGAGTAGCAGGTGGGTTTTGATAAAACCACCTGCTTTGGAGTGGTACTGGATTTAGTGCCAGAGATACTGAAGTTAACAGCGCAACTTCTTGAAATGCAACATAGACTGAGGTGGATACTCAGTGAATGTCTGCTGGAAGAGAAAGGAGGCAAGAAGACACGACTACCTCATTTGGTTACCAAATGACCAGGATTGACCCTGAGGATATGTAGACACAGCATGATTTACATTTGGTACTGCGCCCAAAAATAACATAACAACAGTACAATGTTTTGTGACTTGGGATTTAACCACCTGGTATCTGATGAGGAATTACTCATGTATTTTAGTATATTATTTTAAGTTATGCACCCACAAATGTTGGTACAAGCTTGGAACAGGGCCTATCTTAGACCAATTCAACAGATTTGTTCAAATTGGGCCCCACGCACATGTAAAAGAAGTTTTTTAAAACTAAAACTTTTTAAAATATACCTACAATCAACCATTTCACAAAAGAGACTAAATAATTTGGTGATGTCATCTACAGAAAATGACATTGCAAAAAACATTGTGACTTTGAAATACTTTTCTAATTGGGCCCTGCAGTTCTTTTTTTATAGAGTAATAGCCCCCATTAAATCTTTTCTAATTAGGCCCTGCACTTCTTTTTTGTAAAGTAGAGGGCCTCACTAATGATTTTCTAATTGACCCCACACTTCCTAGTCCTGGCCTTTGCAAGGAATGTATGTTTTGGTGTCAGTTTTTATCATATTAAACCCCAACGATCTAACTCATTCAAGACAAAAGTTTAAAAATCAACCAACCCTGACAAGCATCTGAATGTAAGATACTTCTTTATCTATTTGTGTGTGGGTATATGTGAGATTTTACCATTAAATATATTTAATGTGTATCTGTATCTGAGAGTTTTGTCATTATCTCTATGTGTAAGTGTTTGTGTGTGTGAGTAGCTGTGCATCTGTAGAGAAGGGATTTATCATTATCTGTGTGTATGTGTGTGTGTATGTGCATAAAGTTCATCTGTGCAAAATTCTGTCATTATCTGTACTTGTGTGAATATGTGTGTGATATGCATCTGCATGTGAAGTTTAGTCATTATCTGTGGGTGTGTATGTGTGTGATATGCATCTGTATACGAGGTTTTGTCACTATCTCTGTGTGTGTGTGTGTGTGTGTGTGTGTGTGTGTGTGTGTGTGTGTGTGTGTGTGTGTGTGTGTGTGTTATATGCATCTGTATGTGAGGTTTAGTCATTATCTCTGTGTATGTGTGTGTGCGATATGCAACTGTATGTGAGGTATTGTCTTTATCTGTGTGTGTATATATATATATATATATATATATATGTGTGTGTGTGTATGTGTGTGATATGCATCTATATTTGAGGTTTAGTCATTATCTCTGTGTGTATATATGTGTGTGTGTGATATGTATCTGTATGCAAGGTTTTATCATTATCTGTGTGTTTGGTTTGTTTGGTTTTATGGCATATCAACCTTTGTAGGTTATTTAATGCCAAATCCATTTTTATGTAAATAATCTGTTCTATTTAAAACAGTTCAGTTTAGCATAAGTACACAATTTAATTGTCAAAAACATTTCCATTTCAAACTATTCAAGCAGTTATATGTAATAATTCAGTTAAGTGTAAATACAGTTTTAATGTCGAAAAACAGTTCTATTTGAAATAATTCAGTTAAGCATAAGTTTAAGTGTAAGTACGGTTTAATTGTCAAAAACGTTTCTATTTCAAGCTATTCAGTTTACTCAATTCATTTTAGCATAAGTATGCTGTTAGTTCTATTTAACCCATAGATAGGGCCCTATCAGGTGCTACCACTCCGGCCAGATTGGACCTGGGAGCGATGGCAATGAAGGGGTACTCTGCATTCCCCAAAGCACCAGCACTGCTGGAACTTCACCATCAGATTGTTTAGTGTCATATCCAGGACACTCCTTGTGGAGGGGTCTTACCCCTCTGCAGAGGCGCAGTCAGTGTATTCTAAAGCCCCAGCCGACTGGGCAATACAGATTTAAATGTCAGACAGTTTTATTTCAGATAATACAGTTCAGCATAAGTACACAGTTTAGACGTCAAAAACAGTTCTATTTCGAGCAAATCAGTTCAGCATAAGTACGCAGTTCCAATGTCAAAACAGTTCTATTTTAAACATTCAGTTTAGCATATATACGCAGTTTAAATGCAAAAATCAGTATAGTGAAAGAAGCACGGTTTTGTTCTATTTAACCCGTAGATAGGACACTTATCAGGTGCTACCACTCCGGGCCAGAGTGGACCTAGGAGCGATGGCAATGAAGGGGCACTGTGCATTCCCCAAAGCTCCAGCACTGCTGGAACCTCACCATCAGATTGTTTAGTGTCATATCCAGGACACTCGTTGGGGGAGTCTTACCCCTCTGCAGAGAAGCAATCGGTGTATTCTACAGCCCCAGCCGACTGGGCAATTATCTGTGTGTGTATTTGTGTATATGTGTATAATATGCATCTGTTGTAAGGTTTTATTATTATCTGTGTGTGTGATATGCATCTGTATGCGAGGTTTTATCATTATCTGTTTGTGCGTTTGTGTATATGTGTGTAATATGCATCTGTATGTGAGGTATTGTCATTATCTTTGTGTGTATGCGTATGTGAGTGATATGCAACTTTATGTGAGGTTTTATCATTATCTGTGTGTGTGTATGTGTGTGTGATATGCATCTGTATGTGAGGTTTTGTCATTATCTGTCTGTGTGGGTGTATGTGTGTGAGTGATATTAAACTGTATGTGAGGTATTGTCATTATCTTTGTGTGTATGTGTGTGGGAGTGATATGCAACTGTATGTGAGGTTTTGTCATTATCTGTGTGTATATGTGTGTGGGAGTGATATGCAACTGTATGTGAGGTTTTGTCATTATCTCTGTGTGTATATGTGTATGGGAGTGATATGCAACTGTATGTGAGGTATTGTCATTATCTGTGTGTGTATGCGTTTGTGTGATATGCATCTGTATGTGAGGTTTTGTCATGATCTGTGTGTGTATGTGTGTGTAATATCCATCTGTATGTGAGATTTAGTCATTAACTGTGTTTGTGTATATGTGTGTAATATGCATCTGTATGTGAGGTTTTGTCATTATCTGTGTGTGTATGTGTGTGTGTGATATGAATCAGTATGTGAGGTTTTGTCATTATCTGTGTTTGTATATATATATATATATATATGTGTGTGTGTGTGTGTGTGTGTGTGTATGATATGCAACTGTATTTGAGGTTTAGTCATTATCTGTGTGTATATATGTTTGTGTGTGTAATATGCATCTGTATTTGAGGTTTTGTCATTATCTCTGTATGTGTGTGTGTGTGTGTGTGTGTGTGTGTGATATGCATCTGTATGAGAGGATTTTTCATTATCTATCGCACATATGCACATGTTGGTGATTAAACAAAAATAAAGAAAATAATGTAAAATATGAAAATAAAATAAAATAATGTAATAATTTGAATTGAATGATAAAAATAATGAAATAATTTAGTGGATTCTAAGAAAAAAAACAATTATCAGAGATAAGGAGTAAAAACTCAAATGCTTTTTTCCCCACTTATAGACAAAGTTAAAAAAATCTAAGCATGAACAATAAGGCAAAGAATTCTCTTTCTTTTTATTATATCAAATATAAACATGAAATAATCTAAAATGGGGTAACAACAAAATGACAATAGAAAAACATGCTCCAAGAATGACTGAAATATTAAATAAATGATTATAAATGTTTATATGTGATTATTGTACATTTTTAAATGTCACTGATATGTTTAATTATTTTTGTAATATGAGATCTGTCTAGAAATTATACAACCATTTTGGATATGTTGAGAATCAGTTGAGTGGCTTTGCTATGACTTGACAACTATTCAAAGAGGATCTGACTGTGCATGTACAAACAAATACTCTCCCATGGATTATTCCCTCAGCAGTGAGATGGCTGTGAATGAGCTTATGTACTGTGTGTCATTTACATTTACCATAAATTGCTGTGTACAAGTCAACCTGGTATATAAATCAACCTCACAATTTTAACTTAGACCATTACCTGCAGTATTAGTCAACCCTCAAACTTACAGTAGGCTAGGCAATGTTCCTGTTAGTGTTTACAGTTTGCATCTGATGTTGTGATATAGGATTAATATGATACTTAGTTTTTTTTTACAGTTTTATTATTCTATATTAATCCCTGTATTAATTTGTTAAAAATGTTCATCAAATACAAATTTAAATTGGAAATGTTTGTGACTGTTAGAGTTACTGGTTGAAATGTAATTAATATGATACTTAATTTGTTTTACAGTTTTATTATTCTATATTAATCTCTGTATTAATTTGTTAAAAATGTTCACCAAATACAAATTCAAGTTGGAAATGTTTGTAACTGTCTGCTGGAGTGGTGTATATCGATTGTTAGGAGTACTGTTCAACTAGCTGACCATTCTGTGATAAAAATTGGGATTTGAGCACTGCTTATAAGTCAACCCCTAGTTTTGTAGAAATTTTTTTCAGGCTTAAAAAGATGACTTGCATGCCACAATTTACAGTACATTCAATGAGAGACTAAATTCTTAATGTGAGAATTAATTTTTATTTATTGCGGACTTTTTGTCCTCATCTTGGTAGTTTTTTTTTTTTCTTTTTTGTGTGCTGTTTCTTCTTTCACTACATTTTGGCCAAATTTCACCTCTGGCCTTCTTCAGGTGATTTACTGCGACCTCGGATAGGAATGTAGTGACACACAAAAAAGAAAAAAAACAAACTACCAAGATGAGGACAAAAAGTCCGCAATAAATAAAAATTAATTCTCACATTAAGAAGCCTCATCTCAAAATGATTCCAATTAAAGATAAATTCTTCATGTCTTATGCAGGGTTCTTTGTAAATTATTGCATCACCCAAGTAGGTCAACCCTCTACCCACCTGATCAAGATTTAATTTCATATGATTTCTGGCTTTTCCCAATGCAAAAATCCGTATTAAAATACTGTGTCTGAAGATTAAAGAGAATGAGACTAGGCCACTGTGGTGATCACTAAAGAATAACTTGCAGTAAAAAAATGTCTCATTTCGTTTTTTTATTGTATTTATTTTTTAGAAAATCTAAACCACTTGTACTTTGCTTAAAAATTGACCTTGTTTAACATCTTGCTCATGGCAGTGGGAGTTGGGAAAATACATACTGTTCTATGGAGTTCTCACTTTACTAAATTTTGCAAGTGAATAAACTCAACACTGTTTAATTTCAATGATCTGATGCTTTAAGTACATATACAGAAGAGCTAGATTAATATATGTATCACATACAAAGGAATTTCAAATTAGCCTTTTTTTATATAAGCATACATAATTTCTTAGATTCAGTACAATATTTTCATACAAGATTTCTATATATTGTCTCTACAAATTTTCTATATGATTTAAATCAGGAGACCAAGTCCAAAAGAGGTGTCCAAGAAATCTTGTCAATATTAGAGATATCTATTAAGAATAGGCCAAAGTGCTGGCAGAAATCTGCAGAAACTTGATAGTATAATTTCTTGAGAGATAGGAAACTGCCATTGCTTATAAAGACTCTATGGCCAAGTATTGAATCATTCTTTGAGTCCCTTGTTTGTAAGGTCTAGAGTACACCAACTGCATTCCCTGTAGGAGGTCTAGAATACACCAACAGCATTCCCTACAGGAGGTCTAGAATACACCAACAGCATTCCCAACGGGAGGTCTAGAATACACCAACAGCATTCCCTACAGGAGGTCTAGAATACACCAACTGCATTTTCTATAGGAGGTCTAGAATACACCAACTGCATTTCCTACAGGGGGTCTAGAATACACCAACTGGACCTCCTGTAGAAGTTTAAGATCCCTCTGTAAATGAAACTAAATTGCATCTGGTGATAAGTCTCCAGTTCTGAGGCTCTGATGAATGTGGAGTCACACCTTGATTACCATTCACTCTGACTCAGACTAATAATACCTTTTAGTGTCCTATCTATGAGTCAAATACATCTGTTTAAAAAATTTTATTAATAGATACATTAATACATTTACTCATAAAACATTGATATTGTAACTAAGTATAAAGTGTTTACCTCTTTAAAATGATTGTGAAGATACATTTTTGAACCATATCTAAGTGGAGACCAAATTGTTCAACTGACTTTGGCATAAAATTATTCAACCAGAGTTGACACATCATAAAATAAACCTACCACACATAGAAAAAAAGTCTATGAGATATAAGAAGGGTTGTATCATTTGTTTTAGTGGTGGTGGTAGTTGTTGGTGAATTGTTAGGTTCTGTTTGGATGCAGGAAGTTGTAAGAAGATTAAGGATGCAAGGAAAGAGACAAGAATACCTTTAAACTCAAACTTTATTTTGGGGTTTAATGACTATTCTGTGGTGAAAATGTTTCCTTGAAACTGTAGAAATAGTTGTGTCTCCCAGACAAGGCATTAAAATATATTAGAGTCATTTTCAGAGAGTTATATATTTGAAGTTCATTGGGCATCCAGTAGATGTGTTCAGTGAGGTATGTTTAGCAGAGACAGTTACTAACAGGAAACACAACCTGCCACTAACCCCAGGATTGAGCGAGCACATGTGCTACCAGCCAGCAGCAGAGAGAAACAGGTTCTTTCAATATAAATGATGACAGCTTACAGCAAGAATTTCTCTTTTGGTGCCGGGAAGCCTCTCTTTTTAAGCATGCACTGATTTTGCTTCCTGTCAGAGGCCTCATGGAAAATTGGTATTTTTGAAAATTTATTTTATTTTTTTATTTATTTTTTTAATCACTATGAGTCCTAAACTAAAATTTGCTTAGTTTGATTCAAAACCTGAAGTATTGGCCACCCAGTATGAACCAAACTCACTTTCAGTGGTCAATTAGACTACCTCACTAATCATTATGATATGTAAGATACCCATATTTACAAAGCTTTGTGTCATCAGGACTTTGGTTGCTTATAGTCCTTGTTATTTTTAAGTAGTTACCTACTTAATTAAGAAACAAACTCATCATTGCTTAACTTCAGTGATATTGTGCTTGCCTGTAAGACAAGTGGATATACAAAAGAGGCAGATTAGTATATGTATTACATTCAAATAAACAAGACTTTCAAAATAGCCTGTTTTTACATGAAATTTTTTACATTAAATATAATATTTTCATATATTTCAACGGGTGTAAAAATAATATCTTGAATTGTCAGTAGACTAATTGGATAGTTAATGGATAGTTTCATTTGGTAGGATTTTTTAAATTTATTTTTCTAATTATATATATATATATATATATATATATATGATAGAAATATGTGGAAAGTTGGACTGTCAGGTTCACTACAATCTATCATTTCAATATATACGTATATATAATTTTTTCTTGATGAAGTGTAATAATTTAGTTGAACTGATATATTAAAACTCTAATTTAGTAACATTTTGTCTCGTACTATCTCACATACTAAAGTGTATCATTTTAGAGTCATTTTGCTGGTTTCTTGTTTCTTTTTATGAATTTCATTTTTTTTTTGTTGTTTTTTATTCTTTTTGTGAGTTTTGTTTGTTTTGTTTTGTAATTTTTTTGTTTCTTTTTTATTCTTGTAATTTTTGTTTTGGTTTCAATTTGGAATTTTTGTTTCTTTTTGGAATTTTTGAGTTTTCATTTTTTATTTTTTATTTGTAATTTTTGTTTGTTTCTTTTCAATTGATTTTGTAATATTTTCTGTTTCTTGTTGTGTTTTTCATTTCTCTTTATTTTTATTCTTTTTGTAATTTTTGTTTCTGTTTCTTTTTTGGTTTCTATTTCTTTTTTTTTTGTAATGTTTTTATTCTTTTTAATTTTTGTTTGTTTCTTTTTATTCTTTCTGTAATTTTGTTTTAGTTCCTTTTTTTTATTGTTTTGTTTCTTTTTCTTTTTTGTTACATTTGTTTCTTTTTTCTTCTTTTATTTTTTTTTGTAATTTTGTTTATTTCTTTTTTTATTCATCTGTGATATAGATCCACGACCTCACAAATATTAACCATCCGTAGAATCCTTGAAGGTGTACGGGCAAAAAACCTACAAGTGACATTAATATTTGTCGACTTTACCAAGACCTTCGATTCCATTCATAGAGGAAAGATGGAACAAATCCTACTAGCGTACGGCATACCTAAAGAAACAGTAGCAGCAATAACGATTCTCTATAGAAACACCAAAGTAAAAGTACGATCACCAGATGGAGACACGGAATACTTCGACATTGTAGCAGGAGTACTACAAGGAGACACGCTGGCTCCGTACCTCTTTATCATTTGTCTAGACTACGTACTTAGAACATCAATTGACAAAATCAGAGAGAATGGCTTCGAGCTGACAAAGAAAAGTTGCAGAAGGTACCCCGCAAAAACAATTACCGACTACGCTGATGACATAGCGATACTGGCAAATACACCCAACCAAGCTGAAACACTATTGCATAGTTTGGAACGAGCAGCCGCAGGCATAGGCCTCTATGTTAATGCACACAAAACGGAATATATGTGCTATAATCAAAAGGGGGACATCTCCACTCTAGATGGAACCCCTCTTAAACTAGTAGACAAATTCACTTACCTAGGAAGCAGCGTCGAATCAACCGAAAAGGACATCGACACGAGGTTAACGAAGGCATGGACAGCTATCAATAGGCTATCAATTATATGGAAATCAGATCTAACCGATAAAATGAAACGCAGTTTCTTCCAGGCAGCGGTCACATCGATACTGCTATATGGGTGCACTACATGGACTCTAACAAAACGGCTCGAGAAGAAGCTAGACGGCAATTACACAAGAATGCTGCATGCAATCTTGAACAAGTCCTGGTGGCAATACCCCACAAGACACCAACTGTACAGCCACCTGCCTTCTATCACGAAAACTATTCAAGTTAGACGAACCAGACATGCAGGACACTGCTGGAGAAGCAGGGACGAACTCATAAGTGATGTACTCTTATGGATCCCCACACATGGCCGTGCAAAAGCAGGACGACCAGCTTGAACATACATTCAGCAGCTATGTGAGGATACGGGATGTTGTCCTGAAGACCTGCCTGGGGCGATGAACGATAGGGAGGAGTGGCGAGAGAGGGTCAGGGATATCCGTGCTACCAGCGCGATATGATGATGATGATTCATCTGTAATTTTTGCTTGAGTTTCTTTTTTATTCTTTTTTGTAGTTTTTCTTTTTTGTTGTTTTTTTTAAGTTTTGTTTCATGGCGAATTGGGTCGAAGGATACTTTTTAAGGTAAAATCATGCTCTCTTTAAAATGCTTAAATTTTGTATTTCATTTATAATCACAGTACCTGCAAATTGTTTTTTGTTTGTTTTTCTTATTTATTTTTTTTATTCAAGACAAGCTTTCAATTTACAGCTATGCCAAAAGAACAAAAACAAAAAAAAAACACAATTTAAATTTCAGAATTTCATATACAAATACTTATCTCTAGATAGAACCTCAGTGATGCTAAATGAAAGTGAAAACCATGACCATACATGTGTGTATGTATTGGTGTTTATGATTTTGTTCTCATTATATTCGTCACAAAACAATTTGTTCTTAATTGATCAGTTTATTTCTTTAACCACACATGTTTGTATAGGCAGAGTTTTTTTTCAAAGGAAATGAAAAGACCTAAACATTCATCTACATTGCAAATTGCAGTCCTTCATTAAAATTTAATAAAATCAAAATAAATTTTTGACTCATAAAAATCATATAAAAATTATATATATTCAAAACTATTGCTTATATATATATGAAAATAAAAAAATAAAATTACAAGTGAATGAGAGTTATTTATCAAAAGTTGCTTTTTAAAATTATCATGCAAATTATATATCCCATGACTGGGAAAATGCTATTTGTTAGTACATTTGTTAGTAAGGCAACTGGTCTAATAGAAATAAAACATTAAAAACTTCTTGCAGAAGAGCCTGGTGTTGTTCAGGACAAAAATAATATATTAAAGCAGATTTTCTTAAACATTCATCCTATTTACTTTCTGTACAAATGTGTGCTAACTTACTAATTTTCTTCTCAAAAGTCTCAATCCTTTACAAGTGTACATGGATAAAGGATGCGCCTGCAGATGGCAATTTTCTTTTCTTTCAGGACAAATTAGACTTTCCTAGTTAATTTTAAGTTTAAAAGTTTCCGGTTCTCACTCTGCAGAAACATTTAAAAGATTCTTTGTGGTCAAGGGCATTAACATGCCAAGTTTCATCAAGATTGACCCATTAGCCAAAGAGTTTATAGTCAACAAGCATACAAACAAAGCAAATCAATGGATTACAACAAACTAATACTTGTAGAACAACATTTCCACTCAAATTGTCATGATTTTAACAGATTCAGAGTTCACCATCATAGAAAGAATAAAAAAAATGCATTGGATGATATCACAGTGATAACAGAAATGCGCAAAAATATGAGGATAAAACATCTTAAAACACCACTTTGAAATAAGATGGACAAATTTAAGGTGACACATAAACACCTAAATAAACAAATGCCTGACCAAGCAGTCATAGCTAATTTGAAAAAGTCACTGCTCATGATTAACATATAGCTTCCAAATGGAGAGCTCATTGCCAGGTTTCTATAATAGCAGAAAACATATAAAGTTCAGTTGAAGACACTTGAATTGCAGAAAACAATTTTCATTCAATGAATGGGTATGCTATATGACCAATTAATTTTTTGTTGTTTCTCTTATGCATAAATAATATTTTAAAAACTTAATTTTTTACAAATTTTTTTTACTTGATGACGATTTAAAGCCAAAACAAGTTGAAAAAAAAAATAAATAACACAAAAATATTCCTATTTGACTTATCACTTTTGTTCATCTATCTATCTATCTATCACTAAGATGAGGGAGAACAGTATGTTTTAGTATTTTATCAATAGGTCAGAGAAATGAGATGGATCTATGTCTTTTTTAGGGGCATTAGTGAAAAATAAACAGACTCAGCTGGGGTTTGAAGTTGGCTCAGATTCCATTTTCCAAATTGATAATTATTATGTAGCATGTACCTCTACACACACACACACACACATATATATATATATATATATATATCCAACCCCCTTGCATGATCAGGATGCAACACAAAGTCAATTTTTAAGCAGAGTTTGAATTCAAAGTTTCCCTTTTCCTAGACTGATTACCATAGCAAAGTCAAAAAGTCCAGTCTGCCCTACTATTTAGCCATACCTGAAAGGAGAATAGTTTCTTACCTTTCTCAAGAGGATTAGCACTATGTAAAATGCAAACAGCCTCATTCAGGATTTTATATTGGGTCACCATGTCCATTTATAACAGTAAGTATTACACCACAAATGCTTTTTATCTATCAATCTATCTATGCCTTTTGTCAGTTTGATAAGAGTATGGATTTGCACTCAGACTTGGATAAGTTTGTATATGAGATCAGCAGTTGCCCATGTAGCAGATCTCCTCTCTCCCCAGCACTAATGTTGTCCAAAGGAAATGCAAGGGGTAATACAAGAGTATCACAGGAGTTGCTCAATCAAGGTTGAAAACTTTAGCTCCTGGTTTTGAATTCTGAGTTTTTCCTTCTCTTAGATTGGTTGTCTTACTAAGACAAGAGAGATCATTTTTGCCTTACTGTTTACTACTCATATCTGGGGGCAGAAAAGATGGATGACTTTCCTAGCTACAAATACAGCCAGCTTAATCAGAAATTTTTACTGGGTTTGCTAAATCTAGTTTCTTTGACAATAACTATTATGCCAAATATATATGCATATTATTGTATATATATATATATATATATATATATATATATATATATATACACAAAATGTATTTCTATATAAATGTTGTATTTCTATATGTATTATTGGTTTGTTCAATGATTTTATTTTCTGCTGTATTTTTGCACATTTTAAAAAATGTATAATTTGCTCCAAGGTGCAGACTAACTTGAATTCATATACAAAGCCAGAATAATTTCCTATTCACAAATATTCAGGGTAGTATATTGATACTGAATGAAAAGAAATAAAGAAAAGTTGGGGAGGAGGAGAAGAAAAAATGAAGGAGAAGAAAGAAAAGCAACTGAAGAAGATGGATAAAAAAGTAAAGAAGAGAAAGAAGGAATAAAACTTGGAATGGAGGAAGAAGATTGGAAGAGAAAGAAAGAGTTTATGAAAAAAGAATGAATCAAGAGAGAAGGTAGGAAAGAAAAAATGAATGAAGAAAAGAATAAAGTTTGGGATAACAAAGGACAGGGAAAGAAAATATTGCCAAAAGAAAGAAGCAGAAATGAAAATAATAAAAAGGAAGGAATAAAATAAAGAAAAGTAAAGTGAATGAGAAAAATGAAGAATGAAAGAAAGAAACTAATAACATTCAGGGGAAGAGGAGAAGAAAAAGTTGAAGGTGATGAAAAAGATATAAGAAAGAATGAGAAGAAAGAAAAAGTAATTAAAAAGGAAGAATAGAAAATAAGAGATGGAATAAAAGAAATAAAACTTGAAGTAAAGAAAATTGAAAGAGTGAGAGGGGAAGAAAAAGAGATTGTGATAAAAAGAATGAAATAAGAGAGAAATAGGGAAGAAAAAAATGAAGAAAAGAATGAAGTTTAGGATGACAAAGGACAGGGGAAGAAAATATAGCAAAAAAAAAGAAGCAGAAATGAAAAAAAAAACAAAATGGGAGGAATAAAATAAAGAAAAATAAAGTGAATGAGAAACAAAGAAATAAAAAAGAAAAAAAAACTAATGAATTTAAGACAAGACTATTAAAACAGAAAAAAAAATGAGTAAAAAAAAAACAAAATAATTTATAAAGGAAATAGAAGGAAGAAAATACAAAAAAGGTTTTTTCTTCTTCTCCTAATCAGCCATGTCTGCTTCTGAATAGATTGGAGAGGATGAAGCATGACCAGTAGTCTGGAATTTATATGTTCCAGGTACATTCTTGCTACTCTTGTCCAAGTAAAAACTAGACCAGTCGCCATCTTGGGGATATGTTGGCCCCAACAATCTTTCTGTTGTAATTTAGCAGTAGAGTACTAAACGCTAGTTGCTATTGTCAGGTATTTTTTCTTTTTTTCTTTTTTAAAGAAATGAGATGTCACTAGCATATGGAAATTTGACTGACAACCTCATTTCTTGAGTTTTTCTCCATCCCAGTATTTTTGAATGGCATATAATCTAACCATTTTCAGGAGACCTTGTCATATGTATACATATATAGACACTTATACAACTATAGAAATTCTAAAGTTTAGCTTAGTAGGGTAAAAAAGTTAGGTTATTTGCTTTAATGGCATATCAAGCCCTGATGGTTATTTAATGCCACATCCTGTTTATATATATATATATATATATATATATATATATATATATATATATGATTTTTAATTGAATAGTTTGTAGATAACTATTCTTTAAATGAGTTAGAGATGATCTGTTTGCAGACGGTTAAATGAATTCAAGTATTGTTATTTAATACTAATAATTCAATTTAGAATTAATCATTTGTTTGCACACAATTAAATGGTTTTAATTCTATTCAACATTATTGATTTGTTTGCACACAGTTAAATGTTTTCAAGTATAGTAAACGATTAAATAGTTATATTTGACCTATACTTTCCCCAAAGCTCCAGGACTGGAACATCATCATCAGATGCAGTTTAGTGTCATACTCAGGACACTAGTTCTATTTGATCAATAGATAGGACCCTAAAAGGTACTTCCATTCCAGGTCAGAATGAACCAGGGAGCAATTGCAATGAAAGGGCATTCCATATTCTCCAAAGCTCCCAGACTGGAGCCTCACCCCCAGACAACTTAGTGTTATGTCTAGGACACTCATTGGGGGGGGGTCTTACTCCTCTGCAGAGGAGTAAGATTTGTATCTTACAGCCTCAACCAACTAGGCTCAAAAAGGTAATAGAAAGATAGATTATGTTGTGCCAATCTTCCAATAAGGGAGTTCCTCTCTTGAAAACAAACATTTTAAAAATCACTGACCTTTATGAGGTTTTGTTTCTTTCTTTAATGGTATATCAACCTTTGCAGGTTATCTAATGTTTAAGCAATCTTTGTAGAAGAACAGTATACAATTTAACCCATAGCTGGAGAGATTAGTGTATAAGTCTAAAAGAGAATGTAATAGTGTGACTGGAGTTCAAACTCATTACAATATTGCAGTTCAGTACATTAACCATTATGCTGTGGGGACTCACTGCACCCAATTTTATGAGGAGGTACTGAAAAGTTCATGCTCCAACCAAGAAAGGAACAACCTTTTTTGTGCTGAACTGTAGGATGAATATGTAGAATAACAAGTATGTTTCTTGACTCTAGGTTATTCCATTCTTGGTTGGGCCTAGGACTTTTTAACATTCCCTCATTTAGAAATTATTACTACATGAACATTTCTTTGACTGTTGTGGTGCTTATATTACCATCCTGTTTACAGATATCACCCAAAAGCCTCTATCCACTGCAGCTAGAGTTTTTTTTTTCATTTCTTTTTACTTATAAGGAAGTATTGAAAAGTCTTTAACTCAACCAAAAAGAGAATGTCCTTTTGTAAAATGTTTATTGAATTCTTTAAGAAGGGTTAAAGAAATTTGAGAAATAAGGTGCCAAGTACATTGAACTACAGGGCAAATATGTGGAATGTCATATGAGATATGGCTCATAGTCATTTCCTTCTCAGTATGGCCAATAACTTTTCAGCAACCACAAGAAGAAATTCACAAAAAATATGTAAATATCATAGCCCTCTTTTTAAATAAAAAAGTTTTTATTACCCAAGGAAGGATAACATTGCATCAAAATTTAGTCCTTGTCATGCACAGTCTATCAGTTAGTGCCCTGTTTAATGTACACTGCATTCTGTGGAATCTTATAGTCATCATCAAACTAGGATACTATGATTGGCACCATAATATTGGTTACAGTGTAGAAGACTAAGTTACATTTCCAATTCTTTTGAGAAGCCAGTTTGAGAGTTTCTTCAGAAAGAAAACTTCCGATGGTGGTGGGAGTGGTCATGCAAAACTTCTGGATGCCATAGAATGGTGTTTATATGTGTGTACAAGTATTTGTGAATGTGTATGCTGGCAGGGAAAGCATATATTATCGAACTGACAATGGATAGAGCAGCTATTTTGTTGTAATTGTCATGTACTAAAGTGAAAGTGAAAGTTTATGTAAACAAATTCAAACCATGATTTGAACACAATTAACCAATTGCTTTCTTTCCTTTCTTTCTTTAAAGGCATATCAACTTTTATGGGTTATTTAATGCAAAAGTCATCTTTTACAAAGACAGTAGTGGTGTTATTTAACTAACTATTGGGACAATATGAGGGTTCATACCTTTAACTAATTGCATTTTACAAGTTGCTGTTATATTGTCTCATATGACTACACTAGATAGATAGATAGATAGATAGATAGATTTAGGTAAATCAATAAATCTTTAGACTAACCATGAAAGAAAACATCTATTTTATACAACCAAAAATTATTTTTCATTGAAATCCTCCCTATCAATGCACTTAAGTCATTCCCCTTCTTCCTCCTCATCATCAAGTTGTGCTGATATAACAGATTTCCTTGACTCTCTCATCATCTGTTCCAATCAGCCATCACTCTAAGTCCTCTCAAAGGCATCCAGTGTCCACACAGAGCTGATGAATGCAAGTTTTTTATTGATTGGTCAACACTGGTTTGTCTCTGTGTAGAAAACCATAAGGAGATCATTGCAGGTCCACTAGACTCCACCCTGAGTCCATATAGCTGATGTAAGTCTTTGCTAGTTGGCCAACATTTGTGTCCACATATAGGAGTCCATAAGAGAACATCACTTATGAGTTAGTCCTTACTTCTCCAGCAGTGCCTAGTATATCTTGTCCAACTTACTTGGATAGTTTGTGAGATGGTAAGTAAGTGGCTGTACAGCTGCTGTTTTGTAGAGTGCTACATTCAGGATTTGTTCAAAACAATATGTTGCATGCTTGCATAGTTCCCATCTAGTTTTTTCTTCATTTGCTTTGTTAAAGTCCAGGGAGTGCATCCATATAGTAGTAATGACACAGTTCCAGGTTAGAAGAAACACCATTTTAATTTATCAGAGAGATCTGATTTCCTTATGATCAACAACTTGTCAACAGCAGTCCATGCCTTCCCTATGCATATGTTGACATTGCTCTCAGTAGATGAGATATTGGTACCAATGTACATAAACATGTCCACTTATTTCAGAGGCTTGCTACTTAAAGCAGAGATAGCTCCTTCTTATTTAAAACATATGAACTCTGTTTTACTTGCTTTCATGCAGAGGCCAATGTTTCCTACTGCTTGCTCCAGGTCATGAAGCAGGGATTTGGCTTGGGCTGGTATATTTGCAAGAAGCACTAGAATATCTTTGTTGTCTGCATCTATCATAGTTTTTCCAAGATTGTCTGCTTTTTATCCTTTTTAATGTGAAACTATTTTCTTTTATGAGATCTACTGACATTCATAGTAATTAATCTCGGTAGATTATAAACCTATATAGTGCTAATCTATATTGTAAGACTCCAGCAATAATGTTGAAGTTGGTGTCACCATCAGGTGAATGAACCATTGCTTTCATGGTTTTGTAAAGCATCATTTTCTTTGTGAAGACCATATTCTTTTGTGTATAGAATCAAATGCTTTGGAGAAATCTATGAACAATAGAGTTGCCTTAAGACTTTTAGCACATACTTATTTGATGATTCAATGGATAGTCAATTCTTGTGAAGTTATGGATCAATTTCTCTGAAAGCTGTTCTGATTTTTCCAAAGAATTTTCTTGACTTCAGGTTGGATACGACTGAAAAGCAAGGTATTATAAATCTTAGTAGTTATGGCAGTAAGAATTATGCATCTAGAGTTCTTAGTTATTCTGAGGTCACGTTTTGTTGGGAAGAAGAAGATGCAGCCTTTCATCTATTTCTCTTTTGTGTTTTTTTTTGTAGACGTGTTGCATAAATGAAATATGTCATCAAATGTTCTTGTCTTCCATACTTCAGGAGGTATTTCATCATGGTTTGCTACTTTTTTGGCTTTAATTTATTTTCAGTACTGTGTCAAGTTCTTCCATAAATTGACCAACTTTGATGTCCAGTTGACAATTATTAATTTCTTCAGCAGGTTTATCAATGATTTCAAAAGAGTTTCCATTTTCCAATTGAATTTCTGATTTTATTCTTACAGGACTAACACACTGGTATTTATTGGGTTTCTTTTATTAAGTAAGGATACTATTCCAGTTTTTCCCCAAGTGCTACTGACCCCCAGGAA
The DNA here is from genome assembly GCA_963585895.1 of Sepioteuthis lessoniana. Taxonomy (NCBI): domain Eukaryota; kingdom Metazoa; phylum Mollusca; class Cephalopoda; order Myopsida; family Loliginidae; genus Sepioteuthis; species Sepioteuthis lessoniana. Next base: position 114,440 of record CAUZXS010004326.1, on the reverse strand, counting down.
CTCTACATTTAAATCTTAATTTGGTTGGTATGCACTTGACTGCTACTTCTATAGGGATAGTAAGAAATTTTTATATTCGTCATTCAGAGAATGTCTCTTATTTTTTTTTTAGATATCTCCTGAAGAGTATCACACTGGAGGGGGTGTCCTCATCGTGTAATGGTTAAAGCGATGGACTGCGGAATCGTAGTACGAGAGTTCGTACTCCAGTCGCGCTATTACATTCACTTTCAGGCAAATACTCTTGGGAAAAGTATGAACCCCCTTATACTCCCAGCTATGGGTTAAATAGTACCACTACTGTTCTTCTAGGAGAATGGCTTTGGCATTAAATAACCTAAAAAGAGTTGATATGCCATTAAACAAAGAAACCAAACCAAACCGAGTATCACAATGGTTTTTTACAGTTACTATTTATTGATGTTAGTTGGTTGGGTTTTATGGTGCATCAACCCTTGATGGCTATTTAATGCCAATGCGTATATCCCTTTTGACAAGTGAAGACCAATCCTATTGTGAAGCTTTACTTGTTTGTTTTTATTTCTGCGTAGACTCAGGCAAATCTTTGCTGAAATGATTCTGTGATTAATTTGAATCTCAAACAACTGAATTGATTCATTTTTAAGAACATGACAACTTGTATACAATAACTGTAAAAATTGTGAATAGAGGAGAAACTACATAAGGAGGCTGCATCTTCCTTTGACATTTCCACATTGTGACAGAAAACAAAATAGAATCTGCTTTTATTGTAAGGTACTGTTAGAGTACTCTGATTTAGTGGTAATTAGGCTTTAACCCTGAAAGAATGCTTGACTTTAGGGTTCTCACCTGATAATGGCTTTATCTGTAGCACAGATGTTGTTTTGCAGCAGTATGCATATGGGGTTTATTATATTTTTGGTTGTTGTTTTTATCTGACTCCATTTTGGTTTCTCTTCTTACCCATGTTATTTTGTTGATTTCCCTTCTTGGTCTATGAAGGCTGTAAAGGAATTATATGGAAAGAAGACAGGAAAAAAGAAAGATATTTTTATATTTCAACTTTATTGCATTTGGGATTTTTGCATGAACTCTATAGTGAGAAAATATCTTCTTGGACTATTTGAGAACTGTCATTTTTCCCAAACCATTCATTGAAATTCAATAGTCACTTTTGAGAGTGTTAATGTCAATTATTCGGTGTTTTAGTTGTAGTTTTGATGAGTCCATTATTTGATGTTTTTAGTTGTGGGTTGTTGGCAACAGAGACAGCTGCTACTAGTGGAAAGGTTAACCAGCATGCCGCATAAGAATGGACACATGGGGCCTTCCACTAGTAGCAAAAAAGATTTAAGAGTTGTCACTTCGCCGACCACTGCTGAAAAAGAACGGGTTTCTTTCTTTTGCTGAGACAGTTCCTTTTTGTTCCCATGTATTTCCCCAGGGGAGTTTCTGTACTTTTTTTAATATTCCTTTTTCAATCTAATTTTTTTTTACTTTTCTATTCCCTACATGTGCATGAACATATATATATATATATATATATATATAAGTCTGGAGTCTACATAAAATCCTTTCACCAAAACAACTGCTTCTTCCAGTGTCAAAAAAGTTCCAAATTACCAGCTCCATAACTCAAAGAAAGTTTTACTTTTCCCCCTTAAATGGGGTTGGCTAACTTGCCTAATTAGCTTTAAAATTCTTCCTTAAAAAATCAAAAAAGAAAACAGGTCATTGAAAATGAATAACTATGTTGTATCATTTATTTTAATTATTTTAATTACCTGGTTTCTTTTTTTTTTAAATAAATGATTGTTATGTTGACAGTTTTTATAGTTATTCTCAGCTTCAACATGATTGCAACCAACCTTTGACCTTTTTGTGAACCAGCAACCTTTGACCTTCTTGTGAACCAGCAACCTTTGACCTTACTGTCAATCAAACCACCCACTTAAAAAGTTATCTCAGATTTCCTCAAAAAATAAGATTAATATATTGTCTAGCAAAAATCAAGCTATACAGAAAAGCAAATATTCAATTTTTCCTTTCAATTTCTTTTTTTTTTCTTTTTTTATTATTTGGGTTATATCAACATTTATTTTTGTTAAGTATATAGGTTATGAATACATCAAATTCTAAAATAGAAATAAAAATCAACATTTTTTTCCCAGAATGTTATCAGCCCTGTCAGTAGTGTTTAGAATACACCAACTTTATTCTCTGCAGAGAGGTAAGACCCTTGCCACAAAAAAAGGAGTGTATTTGGTATTAAAATGCTTCTGGTGGTAAGGTTTTGGAGCTTTGGGGAGTGTAAAGTACCCCTTCCTTGCCACTATAGGTTCACTCTGATCTGGAGGGATAGTACCAGTTAGAGTCCTATCTATGGGTTAAATAGTTGTTTGAAAATTATTTGTATTGGATGGGAATACTTGAAACCATATAACTGTGTGCAAACAAAGGATTATTATTAAACAGAATGATAGAGAATTATACTTGAAACTATGTAACTGTATGCATATTATTTATATTAAGAATAGTTACTTGAAGCTATAATTGTTTAATAAGGATTATTACAGGGTGGAACGATAAAATTATTACTCTAGAAAAGATGACATGATTCCATTTCCATTTAATGAAAACCGGTTTTCTTTTTTGTTGCAGACCATCTACTAGTTGGCCAGACGTGTACAAATGTGAACAAATGTGAAAATGACACAATCGGAGATGCGCTGCTGTACAACTCATGCTCTCTACCGATCCAAATTATGACAACAGGACCATTGCCAGCACCCTCAAAATGCAAATCTGGATTGCCACGAATAACAGGGGCTTGCCCAGGGTGATGAAAACAAAGTTTCCAGCTACGGTTATGGTCTTTGGTGTGGTTTCAAGTGAGGGCCATATCCTGCCACCTCACATCATCGAAGTCGGCTTGAAAGCCAACACCAAAGTGTACCTGGATGTGCTCAAGAGTGTGCTGATCCCCTGGTGCAATCAGGTGGCCAGTGGTAGATCCTAGGTGTGGCAGCAGGACTTGGCGCTGGCCCACAAGTCCAAAGAGACCCAGGCTTGGCTTCAGAAGGAGTGCTACGACTTTGTACCCTTCTCTCACTGGCTCCCTTCCTCCCCTGACCTGAACCCACTGGACTACTTCGTTTGGTCATACATCGAGAACATCACCAACATGACCTTCCTCAACACCAAAGCCAGCCTGATTGATGAGTATTTGCCGAACTCCTACCGGCGCTTGTGGAAAAGGCATGCTCCCAGTTCCGGATCGGTATCAAGGCAGTGATTGAGGCTGAAGGTGGCTACATTGAATAGATGTCAGCTCTACTACATAATCAAGTTACCTGAATTGATTTTTTCAATAAAAGTTTTAAAATAAAGCTGTAGTATTGTTTTCTTTAGGACAACAATTTAATCGTTCCACCCTGTATTATTATGTGAAAAGAAATAATCATGATTAAATAGAAATAATTAATCAAGATGATATACTTGTGTATAAATTATTAGTATAAAATAGAAATACTTGAAACCATACAACTTTGTGCAAATCATTTGTATTAGATAAGATTACATGATATCATAACTCTAGGCAAAGAACTTTTAAGAAACAATGATACAAAAAATGTAAATATAAACATACAATGTACATGATTTCTTAATCTTTAGACATAAAATTACCCCAGATATGACATTCTGCCCAGTTGGCTGGGGCTTTAGAATACACTGACTGCATCTCTGCAGAGGGATGAGACCACCCCCAACAAGTCTCCTGGATATGATACTAAACAATCTGATGATGAGTCTCCAGTAATGCTGGAGCTTTGGGGAATGCAGAGTAACCCTTTATTGCCATTGCTCCCAAGTCCACTTTGATGTGTAGCACTTGATAAGGTCCTATCTATGGGTCAAATAAACCTGTTTGACATTTAAACTGAGTGCAAATAAATGACTTATGCTAAATTTGATTGTTAGAAAAAGAACTTTTTGATCATTTAACTGTGTATAAACAAATAACTGATATTTAATTGACTTGTTAGTTATACGTAGCAATAGTTGGAACAATTTAACTTTGTTGACTCTTGCTAAATTGAATTGTTTGAAATAGAACTGTATGATCATTTAACTGTGTGTATCTACAAAATGTGTTGACAAATCATATATTTATGATATATATAAAAACAGGATTTGGCATTAAATAACCAACAATGGTTGATATGCCATAAAGACAAAGCAAAGCAAACCAATGATATGGCATTGACATGCCATTAAAATCAATCAATCAAAATGTTATTTATAGTTTAAATTCATACAATTATTATATATTTGCTAACCCACATTAAGGGCAATGCGGTTAGGACATATAGTTTGAGAGAGAGTCATGGTAATCTTTCGATAAATATACTTATACATTGATAAATATATTTATACAATGCACTCCAAAATAGCAACAAAAATTATTCAAAAGTAAAATCACAGTACATATAACGATGCTTAACTTTAGAACTTTAAATAGAATAGCAGCTGTAGGGCCACCTACCTCCCATCTCTAAAACCATCCAAATAAAATGAACAAGACATGCGGGACACAGCTGGAGAAGTAAAGACTAACTCATTAGTGATGTTTTCCAATGGACCCGTTCACACGTATGTGCAAATGTTGGCTGACCAACAAGAACTTATCTACAATAGCTCTGTCCAGACACAGGAGGTCATTTTGAAGACCTGCTGGAAGCGATGGATGATAGAGACAAATAGTAAGTGAGAATCAGGGAAACCCATGCTAACAGTGCGACATGAAGATGATGATGATGATGATTATATATTTATACCATGGAATTTCCAATGATACCACTAGGGTATATACACTTAACTGGCTCATTGGCCTAGTGGTTAGAGTGTTCACCAATGGTCCGGGAGACCTGAGTTCAATCCCAGATTGCATCATACCAAAGACTTTAAAAATGGTACTTGATGCTTCCTTGCTTAACACTCAGCAATATAAGGTACGTATCGAGGGTAAAGTGGAGCAACCCAAGGAAAGGAGTAGCGCCCTCCCCTACACCTCAGTGTAGTTGCTATTGAAAAGGTAGCCTTCTGGTCGCCCTCGGCTACGGTCACCTACTTTACTTATATATATATATATATATATGAGTATGCATATAAATGAAACATATTTGCATTTCAAGAGAGAGAAAAATAAATATATTCATACAATGCACTCCCTGTTCTATCAAACCATTTTTCTTCATAACAAAGCAAAGTAAATTAATGAAGAATACTAGCAGATAATCAATTATCAATTATCTAGAAAGAAAATTGATTGATTTTTGTAATATTTCAATGTCTGTTCACCTCAGCCTCAAAATATTGATTTTTCAAGCATGCAAAGTAATTATAGATATCTGGCTGTATCAAGTATTCTGTTTTCTTTTACAGATATTTATTTTAAAGATTATTTAATGTACCCATCTAAAAACATTTATTATTATTATTATTATTATTATTATTATTATTATTTTACAGTACCCTGCTTAAATAAGTACATACTTAACATTAATTGATATATTTTTAATAAAAAGCTATTTTTTCTAAATCAAAGAGACAAGGGTTTTACTAATTCTCATAGAAAATTATACAACTAAAATTGATATTATTAGTTATTATTCATTACTAAATTTTGCAGTTATAAAACTCTGTAGCGTATAATATGAATATTTAGCCATACAAAAATAGGTAAATGTCTTGTATATATCTGCACAATTTTATTTTTGGTCATAAATGAGTTGAAATTTTAATTTTAATTCATAGAAATTTGATGGAAAAATAAGATTTAAAAAAAACTGCAAGAATTCCATTACATAAATTATATAAACACTTGAAAGGATTCAGATAAGCAAGGATCATCAAATGATATCATATAGAGAGCCTTACATAAGCACTTGAAAAGATTCAGATAAGCAACGATCATCAAATGATATCATATAGAGAGCCTTACATAAGCACTTGAAAAGATTCAGATAAGCAACGATCATCAAATGATATCATATAGAGAGCATTACATAAGCACTTGAAAAGATTCAGATAAGCAACGATCATCAAATGATATCATATAGAGAGCCTTACATAAGCACTTGAAAAGATTCAGATAAGCAACGATCATCAAATGATATCATATAGAGAGCCTTACATAAGCACTTGAAAAGATTCAGATAAGCAACGATCATCAAATGATATCATATAGAGAGCCTTACATAAGCACTTGAAAAGATTCAGATAAGCAACGATCATCAAATGATATCATATAGAGAGCCTTACATAAGCACTTGAAAAGATTCAGATAAGCAACGATCATCAAATGATATCATATAGAGAGCCTTACATAAGCACTTGAAAAGATTCAGATAAGCAAGGATCATTAAATGATATCATATAGAGAGCCTTACATAAGCACTTGAAAAGATTCAGATAAGCAAGGATCATCAAATGATATCATATAGAGAGCATTACAGAAGCACTTAGCGATGGACTGTGGAATCGTAGTAAGCGAGTTCGTACTCCAGTCGCGCTATTATGTTCACTTTCGGGCAAATACCCTTGGGAAAAGTATGAACCCCCTTATCCTCCCAGCTATGGGTTAAATAGTACCACTACTGTTCTTCTAGGAGAATAGCTTTGGCATTAAATAACCTACAAAGGTTGATATGCCATTAAACAAAGAAACCAACCAACCAACTTGAAAAGATTCAGATAAGCTAGTTTCATTATAAAATACCATATAATGAAATAAAACTTTTAAAAAATACACTTTTTAAAAAATCTTTTAATATACCTGTAAGTTTTGAATAAATAATTATCTCACTCAGAGAATTGATATGTCCATTAAGTACCTTATAGGGTGTCACATGGCACTATCAGAAACCCATTCTTGACTTCATTTGTCACTGTTCTTTGAACAGTAGAGATATTGTCTCTAAAACAAGCCAAAGATTAGTAAGGCAACATGGCTATATTACCTAAACTCATCAAGTAATCCTTTTTCCATTTTGTACCCCTTCTACAAACTGCTTGTTCATGGAACATATAATTCTACCATAGTATACATTTGTGTATTCTTTCTTGTAATACTTGTATATCATCTGCATAAGTTAAATGTTCTTCTATATAGGAAATAAGTTTATCTTCCATTGAGTTGTGTTAGTATATCATGTATATACTAATGCTCATATTGGTCCCCAGTGAGTGGGGACTAAACTAAATATCTTCTTAACACCAAGCACACGAATTCACCCTTACATTTTCAAACATTAGTTTAGTCCCACCCCAAACCAAATAAAAGTGTACAATAAAAAAGATAATTCTGGACTATCTTCCAAATAGCGCAGGCTAGCCAAACTGCTTTGAGATAGAATTAAAAGTTCTGGCCATTAGCTATACTTGAATACTAATCTCTTGTACAAGAGGAAAATATACAGCTAGAGAAAACAGCTGGCCATTTACCAAGTTTTGCTAAGTTTGGCAAAAGATTACAACATTGGGACCCCTAGTGTGCATCAAACTCAATACAGTAGTGACAAGTATGTTTTCTTAGCTTATCAATCATTTTGGTAATTTCAAAAACAACATTTCACTGCATTTATAATATTATAGATGTATAGGGTATCAAGGATTAATGGTGGATAACAACTTTAATTTCATTTCTCAAAAAAGTACCAGATGTATAGTGTGTATTTTATTAGCATTTGAGATTTACACTGATATAAAGTATTTTACATAATTTGAACAATACATCAAATAGAAAGTTAACATCAAGAAAATTGAAGAAAAGTTTAGATCATGTTTTCCTGAACTTTTTATTTGATGCACTCCTTGTAACCAAATTTAAACTTCCATATACCTCCAAATAAATTAATTAAATTAATTTATTTATAGCTGACATTTTTTGAGTCTCACTGGATGATGAGAGAGGGTTGATTTTTAAAAAAATTTTTGACTTCAAGATAAACATTTTTACAAAATGTAGAAAAGTTATGATAATTGGAATAAGTAATCATACAATAACAGCTACATCAACAAATACCTGACAATACTGAAACTGACTAAAATGAAACTCTGCATCTCTTCATCATAGCAGGATTATGCATTAGAAATAATTTAATTTTAATTTCATTTATTAAAAACTGCGGATAAAAATAAAATTTCAGGCATTGTATGATTGAATTTTACATTTTTCATTATTTTTCTTTCTTTTTTTAGAATCTGTATTTCCATTCTTATTATTAAATAATAATCTTTTTTCTAAGATATCTCATAACCTTTTTGGTGAGAGCTAGATTATTTGTTCATTTAAAAAAGCTGTATGTTTTGAATGGATCATAAGTAAACAACGCATCACTTGTATCCATCACACCCAATCAGGCATTCTGCTAGATGTACGATATCTTGCAACTAGTCTACATGACCCAGCGATTTCTGTTCTTATTATAAAGGGATTTGTAAATGCAAACAGGTCAATTGTTCTCCTGTAGACCCCTATGCTTTTATTGACCCTGCTGGTACTTTATTCATCCTCAGGGGTCTATATGGATAGTAGATGTTGATCTAGGTATGCCTAGTTCCACTGACATCTCTGTTTTAATTAAAAGGTTAATATCAACAGTCTTTTGCTGCTTTCATAAGTGTCTAATCATCATTTAAAATATAAATATATTGATGATTCTGAATTTTTTGCAAATGAGCAGTTTCACAGGAAATTTGGTGTGAACTGCTTATAATTGACTAATCAAGAGACTTTTTTTTGTAGAAACTCAAATCTAAATTTTGTTGTGTTCAAATAAAAAATTAAATAAAGTTTTATATGTTTTAATTGAAGTGTAAAAGAATGAGACTTGTACAGTTTGGAAATCTAATACAGAGTTATCTACTAACCATGTTTTAAATGGGTTCAACTATTAAAGAACTCAAGTATAGAACAATAAGACTTGCATTGTTTGGAAATCTAATATATGGCTATCTATGAACCACATTTTAGATGTGCTTAACTATTAAAGAACTTAAGAGTAGAACAATGAGTTTTGTACAGTTTGGAGATCTTATACAGAGCTATCTACAAGCCAGTTTTTTATGTGTTAAACTATTAAAGAACCAAAGTGTAGAACAATGAATCTTGTACAGTTTGGAGCTACCTACAAATCATGTTTTAGATGTGTTATACTATTAAGGAATTCAAGTATAGAACAATGAGACTTGCATTGTTTGGAAGTCTAATATAGAACTATCTATGAACCTTGTTTCATTTAGATAGTATTTTTTATTACCAACTAAAACGTTAAATAAAATTTTAAAAAATGTACAAACTGTTGATGCAAATTTGGAAAGTATGATCTTACTTCCTCTTATGTCAGCATGTTGTTTATATAAGGCATGAAATAGACTATTTCTTGGTCACTTTTAATCTAGCCATGGCAGAATGTAAACCCTTGTATATTCAGAAGTTAAGGTGGTTGAATGGTTTGTTGGTTTGACAGTATGTCAACCCTGGTTAGGTTATTTAATACCAAAATCTTTTTTTCCAAGCAATTACAAGGATCATTAAATAAGTTTCCAGACTTTTTTCATATGGGCACTTTATTGATACTCTAGTCCTCTTCGAAGTAATCTCCTCTAGCTGCAATGCACTTGTTGTACCGTTCCAATAACTTCTGGAAGGCCCCATGGAAGTCCTCTTGTGTGAGCGTGTCAGTGACCTTCGTCACAGCCTCTTTTATCTCCTCAATTGTCTCATAACGACAGCCTCTGAGCTTAGGGAATGACCAAAAGTTACAGGGAGCAAGGTCTGGACTATAGGAAGGGTGAGGAACTGTCTTGATGCCCATCTTGGTCAAATAGTCTGTGACAAGGATGGAGTTGTGGACTGGTGCATTGTCCTGGTCGAAATACCACAGACCCGATTTGAAGAGTGCTGGCCTCTTCCGATGAAATCTCTTCCTGAACTCCCTTAAAACCTCAACATAGTATTACTTGTTGACTGTCTGTCCAGTGGGAACCCAGTGCATGTAGATCATGCCAGTGCTATCAAAAAAAAGGGATCATCAAAAGTTTGTGGGTGGATTTGCTCTGTCTGGCCTTCTTGGGTCGGGGAGAGCCAGCATGTTTCCACTGGGAACTCTGTCTCTTGGTCTCTGGGTCATAGCAGTAGATCCAGTTTTCATCGCATGGCATTTTTTCCAAGTTTAAAACAGAATTTTATTGCATATCGTTCTTCTAAAGTCCAGACTGCATTTTTGAAATTCACCAGCTGTGATAATCAAGCTTTAGTAGGGTGTTCCAATTGCTGCTGTAGCTGTTCATTTGAACCTGAAACCATAAAAATTGGTCAGTCATCTCACAAGATGTACAGCAATAACATACTGAATTTTCAAGAGTCTATGATAATGTTAAATGCCTGTACAAAAAAAGTCTGGAAACTTATTGAATGCACCACATATATCATTTCAAGTATCAGATGATGATAATCATTTATAAACAATTCTAGCTTCAAGTTATTTACACAAATAATTTGCACACTGTCATAAAGTTTCACAAACTCTTATCTAAAACTAATGATTTGCAATCAATTATATGGTAGTTAGTCAATTTTATGGCATGTCAATCCTTTCTGTCCTACTTTATACCAAAATTAGTTAAACAATCATAGACTACAGTCATAAATAATACAAAAATGTATCTTCAAAATTATTTTCACCAGTAAATACATTATACTTAGATGTAATATCAATGTTTTAAGAGGTGATGTAATTTAAGATCATTTTAAACCTTATCTCAATTGGATCTAGTTGGCCAAGAAATGACACTTTGTGTGGTTTAATGGTTAGTAAGCTAGACTAACAAACCTTCATGGGTGAGTTTGAGTGTCATTGGGTTCCCCATTCATATGGCCTTGTAACACATCTAAGCAAAAACTTAGTAAATTGCTACTTGACCAAGAAATAAAACTTAACAGGGAGGGACCATTTCAAGTCAGAATAAACCTGGGATTAATGACAATGATGGGGGTGACTTCACACTCCTCAGAGCTTCAGCTTCAGCTTTGAGTAACTAGTAGGGCAGATTGAGTTCTTTAGACTTGGTAAGGCAACCAGTCTAAGAGAAGGAAAACTTTAAATTCAAACCAGCTGTACTCAACTAAAATAATGTTTTTGTGTTGCATATCACTTGTGACACTTAATGGTATTTAGTGTTATACTCTGGATTATATTCAGGAGTTAAAATTATGTTTTGAGATGATATCTTGACACTAACATGTCTTAAGTAGGTTAGTCTCATGCTTATATATCTCAAACATGGCCTATATTTATATTTTATATACATTGTTCATAATGTAAACTTCTACAAGTTCTCTTTCTGTTTATTAATTATAATTAAATATATATTTTGACACCTAACTGTATATTTGCTTTTCATTTGTTTCTTCTCTAGTTTCTATAACATATTTTTAACTCCTTAGAACCAAACTATTATTACCAATCGATTATATAACTCCCCTTAGTTGGACATATAGTATATTTACTAACCCCTCTGCATGGGTAGGATGTGACACAAGGTTACTTTTTAAGCTGAGTTTAACAGGTTTGAATTCAGAGTTTTCCTTCTAGACTGGTTGCCTAACCAATGTTAAAGGACCCTGTCAGCGCTACTATTCACTCATAGCTGGAAGGAGAATAATTGAATTCATGCCTTTCCCAAAGGTATTAGTGCTATGTGAAATGTAAACAGTCTCATTCAGGATTTGAACTCATGTCTCTGTGTCCATTTCCTACAACAATAGCCATTACTCCATGATACATCCATAAATACAGTTTTGCATTATAGAATAAAAACAGCTATTATTGAGTATTATTTATGACCAACCTCTAAACCAATGAAACACTGTAACCAAAAATATATGTAACTGTCCAAAAATATCTACACCCCTTGCATGTATTTATGAAATAGACTTGACAACCTGAGTTCAAATCCTTGACTAAGTTGTTTGCATTTTATTTCATGCTAATGCTCTTAAAAAGGGATGAAATATCTCTTCTCCCCAAGCAATAGGGGAATACTGGATTCTTTAGCCTTGATGTTGCAACCAGTCAAGGAGAAGGAAAACTATGAATTCAAACCAACCACACTCTGCTTAAAAATTTATCTTGTGTCTCATCCTGCTTGAGGTAGAGGGGTTGGGTAAGTACATATATCTATTCATATAATTTTATTTTGGGTTACAAAGTTTGAATGCTGTAGACTTAGTTAATAAATAATACCTTATAATATCTGTTTTGAGTGTATAATGTTACACTAGAAAAAATAAAATCCTGCTATCTCTGGTTGAGAAGAAAATTCCCTTTTATTTTAAATCATAAAGGAGTACTAATTTATTGGCTGTACTGTACCATTAGTTACACATGTTGGTAGGACTAATATAGGCTACTGAGATAATAATTTTGTTCAATTTACTTTGTCCCAGGGCTACAGTAGTAGCACACCCCATGAGGGTCAAATTCAATACATTAGCTAATATCTGTTTGGCCAACTTCCTAAGCCATTGATCTCTGGCAGGCAGCTTAGAGAAGTTAAATAAGAGTAATGATAAACCAATGAAAAATATATATAAACTATAGATTAATAATATAATATTAATAAGATTTTAAAGATAGATTTATAAGTTCTATAGGAAAGTATTTAGCCAACTTTAATATTTTGAGAATTGGTTGTGTGGCCTTGATATAATGAAGCAACTATTTAGAAAAGACCTTAATATACATGCATGAAAATTCTCCCATGAGGTTACTCAGTTGGCAGCGAGACAACATTAAATGAGCTTGTATATTATGTGATCATTGTATTCACAATGAATAAATATCAAGTTTTCTTGAAAGTTGAGTATTCATTTAAGGAAACTATTATAATGATTAAAATGCACACAGTGGCCAGGTGTCCTTTGAATTCCTTATATAGACTGCTTTTTTATAGATATAGATAGATAGATAGATATGAACAAATGGACATACAGAGATTGATAGATAGATATAAAACGACTGTGATAGATATGGTATTGCCAAATTTTTTAAAAAAGTTTATTTTATTCTAAACCAAAGATACCAGAACTTGATTATTTTTAGTAAGACATTATACAACCAAAATGGATATTATTAGGTATTATTTATAACCAAACTCTACAGCATTAAAATGCTGTAATCTGAAATATGAATATGTAGCAATCTAAAAATAAGCTTATTCCTATACTAAGGATTCATTTCATTCAGTATAATATGTTTTCAAAACAAAATTGATTATTTACTTGGTTATAGAATTTCAGTGTTGTAGAGTTTGGTAATAAATGACACCTAATAATATCTATTTTCATTGTATAATGTTTCACTAGAGATAATAAAATCCCAGTATCTTTCATTAAAGAACAAAATTAACTTTTTTTATAAAAAATCATTGAATATGTCTTTCTTTCTTTGTTTCTTTAATGGCATATCAACTCTTTTTAGGTTATTTAATGCCAAAGCCATTCTCCGAGAAGAACAGTAGTGGTACTATTTAACCCATAGCTGGGAGGATAAGGGGGTTCATACCTTTCCCAAGGGTATTTGCCCGAAAGTGAACATAATAGCGCGACTGGAGTACGAACTCGTGTACTACGATTCCGCAGTCCATCGCTTTAACCATTACCCCACGAGGACACCCCCAAAAATCATTGAGGTGTACTTCTTATTGGGTGATACTGTAAATCCATGGATAGATATGAAAATATTGAGATATGTATTTCTCCGTCTTAATCACAATTCTTGGTCATTTATAGCCAAGGATTTAATTTTATATAATTTAATTCCAGGATGTCTCTCTCCAGGCAACACCTCCTAGTAGTCTAAGAAAGGTATGGTCCAAATTAATCACTTATGCTTGAAGTACCCTAAAAGGAAAATATCTAAAAAAATAGTCTGTATTTAGTCCCCAACTCCTATATATGTTTGAGGTCACCAATAGTAAAAAAAATGCTTTGTGCAACATCTGTCTTCTTATAGGAGTATAGTTTAATACCAGATTGCTATTTCAGTACACAGAAAGCTAGATTTGAATACTTTAAATTAATAGCCAGACTCTGATTATTAGAATAAACATATCATTTAAATATTCAGCATGATAAATAATCTTTCTCACCATTTTATAATCTGTAATCTGAAGACATCAGGTCAATGCAATGAGAATGAAACAAAAATTGGCTGACAGCCTCAAGGTAGAACTGCAAATCAAACTGATATTTAAACTGTGTGCATTAAGATCTTTTCTCCATATAAAACAAAAATCTATAAACTATGTAACAGATGCTTAAGTTTTCCTTGTCACAAAACTATGATTTCTTTTGATTTTATTATTTACTAAGCTTAACTTAGTTATTGTACAAGGTCAAAACTCTTGAGTCCTCAATGAAAACCAAACTCACAAGTGTGTCTTAAAAATGATACTAAACTGCATCCAGTGGTGAGACTCCATTACTGGAGCTCTGGCAAGTATGGTGTCACCCATTCATTGCCATTACTCCTAGGTCCACTCTGACCTGAATTGATAGTATTTCTTGCAGTCCTATCTATCGGTTAAATAGATCTATCAAATGATAGTTATTTGGTACTATAATTTTCTATAATGGATGATTATTATTAGTTTCTTGGAACCATATAAGAGATGCTTATAGTGTAACATTTATCTTCATAGGAAATGGACTCGGCAAACTGTGTTTAAATCCTGAAAAAAACTTTTTGCATTTCACATAATGTTAATGTTCTTGGAAAAGGTATGATTCCAACTGTTCTTCATCCAGCTATGAATAAGGAGTAGGGCAGACTGGGCTCTTTAACCTTGGTATGGCAAACATTCTAGGAGAAGCAAAACTTTGAATTCAAAAGTGACATTGTGTCACATCCTGCTTGCACCCTGATAGTAGTGGACTTAAAATCATAAAGACAGTTTTTTGAAAAGTTAATAGTCAACAAGATTAAGGTAACAAGATTTTGCTACCCATCATTGCCATTCTAAATAAAGTTTAGTAAATAACTAAGAACCAGCTTGTGGTCATTTTTGAGCTCAGGAAAAATAAGAAATTCAAAAGCTGATTTTACTGACTAGCAGTCCCTCCCCCACTTATAAAATTGAAATTACACAGTCTTCCTACCTCCAATGTCCCTACTCATCTTGTATCAGCCTGGTGATGGTGGTATCCATTAATTCATGGATCTATGTCTGGACATGGATCTAAGCTTGTATAGAAGATGCAATTGCTGATATAGAAGATAGAAGATGCAATTGCCTCTTTGATCCAGGAAGTAACAGCAAGAGCTATCTGAGCATGGCACCAACAAAAAAAGGAGTTAAAGACATTAGACTACCTTAAAGACTACAGTTCCTGGTTTTGAAATCAGAGTTATCCTACTCCTATACTGGTTGCCAAGAGGAGTGGAAATATGCATCTGGGTCATTATTATAACATGGCCCTGGAAGTCACCGTGACAAGACACGTTCAAGTTAATAGGCCACACAATTGCCATGACTAGTTGATTTGGCATCACTTGTGTGTGATATGGACCAGTGACTCAGTTGTAGAGTTTTGGCTCTGCATTCTGAGGTTGCTGGTTCGATTTCCAGTGGAGGAGATCACAGTATACACTGCTGATGAGACCTAATAAGGTTGAAACAGCTGTCCAATGTTTCTGTATGTCATGCGCAAGTGTTTGTTGGATTTTCTGGTCATGGTATTCAATTTACAGTATAATTCCTCTACTTAAAAAAAGAAAATGTATAATTCCTCTACTTAAAAAAGAAAATAGGTTTATGTTTAATTTTTTGAAATATCTTATACACTTCTTTCTTTCTTCTGACACTTATCTGAGGAATTTTGTCAGAAATATTTATTAAGACATATAAATTCATGGGCAGAAGTAACATTGTATTGGACAGTAGAAAGAAATTATTGTGTTGTTTTGGATGATTAAAAAGAATTAGATAAACTTTTCTTTGATATGTTCCCCATGAATTTGAGTTTTTATCTCTACAGAACTGCTTGTTAGTCTGTGATGTATATAGATTCTATGTCTCTCAGTGTTTGATAAAATATTTCACAATCTTTTCATCATTTTATGGACCATCTACAAAGCATATGCCTGAGAAGCAAAATTTGTCTACTAACCTTTGTCTAATGCTCTGATGATTCATTTCAAAACAAAAATATTTATCTACAAACCATTTACTTACAATTCATAAGTTCGCATACCTCAGAAGTAGTGTCTCATCTACCGAAAATGACATCAATACACAACTAGCAATTACATGGACTGCTATCGATAGGCTATTGGTCATATAGGGAACAGAACTGGCTAATAAAATAAAACCTAATTTTTTCCAAGCACCAGGCATGTCCATACTACTATATGGATGCACCACATGGATAGTGACAAAGCATATTGAAAAAAAGCTTGATGGCAATTGCACAAGAATGCTGTAAGCTGTAATGAACAAATTCTGAAAACACCTAGATTGCCCTTTCACCTCAGAGTCCTAGAATTTATATACAGCTATGGGTAAATAGTAGGGAAGACAGGGTTCTTAAGTCTGGATTAGGTAATTAATTTAAGAAAAAGAAAACTTTGAATTCAAATCAGCTGTACTCTGCTTAAAAATTGATCTTGTGTTGCATGATACTAATGGTGGAGTGGTTTGATAATTACATATATACATTATTATCCAACAACCAGTGCTGTGGAGACAAAAGAAATTTATATTTCCACTCAATCTTACAGAACATATAAAATCAAAAGAACATATAAAAGAAAAATGCATTTGATTTTCTTTAATCATCCAAAACAATACATTTGTTTTATTCTTCAGTCCAATATATCAGTTGTTTTGCCCTTTGTTTTGTTTGGTTCAGTTTCTTTGTTTAAAGGCATATCAACCTTCATGGATTATTTACTCCCAACGCCATTCTTGCAGAATAACAGCAGTGATACTATTTAACTCATAGATGAGGTAATCATCATCATCATCATCACATGCTGACTTTCTCCCGCCACTCATACCTATTGTCCATCACTCTTGGTTGGTCTTCCATGCTTCAACCTGTATTAGTACAGAGCTATTATAGATAGGTTCTAGCTAGTAACCCTATTCTTGCTTGTGAGTGGGTCCACAGGAGTACATCACTTATGAGCTTGCCTTTACTTTTCCAGCAGTGTCCCGCATGTCTTGCTCATCTAGTTTGGATGGTTTTCGAGATGGGAGGTAGGTGTCCATACAGCTGCTACTTTGTTGGATGCCGCCTTTAGGATTTGTTCAGTACAGCTTGCAGCATTCTTGTATAATTGTTGTCAAGCTTTCTTTCAATACGCTTAGTCAGCAAATAAGGGAATAAGGGGGGGTTCATACTTTTCCTAAGGGTAGTAGTCCGAAAGTGAACATAGTAGCATGACTGGAGTTTGATCTCACTTACTTCAAGCACTTGGGCCATTACATCATAAGCACTCCTCCCAATATATTTGATGTTTTTAATATTTCTTTCTAAGAAAATTTCTCTTATGAGTATCATAATAAAGAAGCTTCCTTGGATTAAATAGATAATAAAGATTAAACACAAGTTCATTTTAGTCAGCTATATCGATTATACTATGGATGATCATTTACTAAGATGAGCCTAGTTTGGTACAAGGCCAATAGTATGGAGCATTCTGTGAAAATCAGATTTATTAATAATGATCTACTGGTTTCACTAACTAACCCTTATACTACATAAGATACCCATTGTTATTTACTAAGTTTTGCTTAGTCTGGCACATAGGCATCAGACTTCTTACAACAGAGGTGTGCTTAGCATCACAGTTATGATCATAAGAAATTGAAATTGTGACCAGAGTTCAAATCTTACACTAGGCTGTTTGTGTTTCAAAAAAGTATCAGTTTATCTGTTTTCCCCCTGCCCTAGCTAGGAGTAGATAGTAGGGAAGACTGGGTTGTTTAGTCTTGGTTAGGCCACCAGTCTAGGAGAAGGAAAACTTTGAATTCAAATCCACATTACTCCACTTAAGAAATTTGCGACACTGAAACTTGGAGATGGGATTAATCAATTGAAAGGAAGCAGATTAAATGAAAAAGGTATGAGTTGTACTCTTAAGAGAGTCTTAATTGCTGGACAAAGAAAAAACAAATTTGGAAACCCCCCTTCTCCTATGCACTTTGTAAATCAGATTTATCACCAAAAAATAGTTGTACCCACCCAGGGATGAGGGCTAGGTTGAATATAGAGGGAGTGGGAAGAATAAGGGAAATCTAAGACCTTGCTGATACCAGTATAGGTGAGAGATACAAATTAAAGTAGGTTGTTGTTGAAAGGGTTGATTCAACTCTCTGACCACCAAAAAGAGGTTGGACAACTCCTAAAATTCAGAAAATCTGTTTTAAAGAAAACTGAAAAATGAGAAATTGACATAAAGGATGAGCAAATAACTGAACAGCCCGACCCTAGTCAACTCCAACACCAGTTCGACACCAAACTCAATATAAGCAGAAGTTTTTGACATGTCAGACAGAGTAAGAAGAGAGATTCCAAAGAAAGTCAGTCTATCACTGCAGCTGAACCCGAGACCTTGTACTAGACTCCAAATACTAAAGACTTAGTGTACTATTAGACTGTTAGATGCTGTGTTGAAGAGTAAGAAGAGGAATTCCAGAGAAAGTCGGTCTATTACTACCACTGAACCTGAGACCTTGTGTCAGACTCCAAATACTAAAGACTTGATTAACTATTTGACTGTTGTCAACTGTGTAGCAGATTTCAGTTTTATTCGACTAAGGCAGTAATGAGAAAGGTTAAAACAGCTCTATACTACAAATGATATAAACATTGAGAGTTTTTATATTTCTAACCTGTGTTGAATTTATTTTTTTTGTGTTGAAGAATTATTCTGATGTAACTACTGGCTATCAACCTGTTCATCACTTTAGTGACTTCATCAAGTAACCTTTCCACCTTCTGACACAACATGGGCAAAGGGGTGGATGATCATGAAGAACACTGATGCAGTCAATCCAAGTGGAAATGTGCTTAAAAACACAATACCAGCAGTTTGATCCCAATTAAAGTTGATGTTTAATTACATAAAACATATAACTCAATTTTCTGATTTTTTCTTTTTCATATCAGAAATATGTAATGTCAATTTGAATAATTTTTAACCAAAGTGGCCCATAAAAATGAATGTAGAGGAGTTCTACTTGAGATACTGTATGCCTGACAAGTTTAAAAGGGGTTGATCAGCTTCAGAAATGGTGAGGAATAGCTGAACAATAGAAACAAACTCTTGATTATTAAAAGGTATCAGCAATGGTGTACTCAGTTTTGTTCTGAGTATCTTACTCTCAAAGATACTCATTATAGTTTAGCAATCAAACTTTCATTACCATTATTAAAGTACTCTATAATCTGTGTTTAATGATTATTTCCCTTGAGAAACTATAATGATTAGGGTGAGTATAAATGTATATCCCATTATGGCGGTGCCCGTGGTGTAATGGTTATCGTCGCAGGAAATGGACATGGCGATATGAGTTAAAATCCTGGACGTGGCTGATTGCATTTCACAT
Source organism: Sepioteuthis lessoniana (assembly GCA_963585895.1). Lineage (NCBI taxonomy): Eukaryota > Metazoa > Mollusca > Cephalopoda > Myopsida > Loliginidae > Sepioteuthis > Sepioteuthis lessoniana. The sequence continues at coordinate 94,775 of CAUZXS010004326.1, read as the reverse complement.
AGCACTAATACTCTTGGGAAAGGTATGAATCCAATTATTCTCCCTCTAGCTATGGGCAAATAGTAGAGCAGACTGGGTTCTTCAGTCTTGGTGAGGCAACTAGTCTAGGAGAAGGAAAACTCCGAATTCAAACCTGTTAAACTAAAACTTAAAAAACTGACCTTGTGTCATATCCTGCCTGAGTGGAGGGTTGGTAAATATGTATAAATGTATATCTCACATTTATTAAGCTGTAAATTAATTTGTAAATTGAGCAGTCTAATACTATTGTATGAACAAAACTTTGCTACAAAAAATAGACAGCTATCACTCTGGAAAGAAAATCCTATCTTTTGCATTACTAGAACTTTAAAATTGTTGTTTAATTACATAAGGCATATGGGTTATGCATATAATTTAGTTTTCTGATATTTTCTCTTTTGTTTCAGGAATATTCAATGTCAAGTTGAATAATTTTTCAGTTGAAGTGTCCATCATGAGTATAGAAGAGATCCATTTGAGACATTGCATGATTAATAAGTTCAAAAAGGGTTCATCAGCTTCAGAAATGGTGAGGAATATTTGCACTATGGAAATAAAGTCTTGAGTGTCATGAATTGTCAGCAATAGTTTTGGTTAAGGAATCTCTCTTTAAGGATTGTTCTCATTCTAAATGACAAACTTCAAGCTTTCCTAACCATAACTGAAGAAAATTTTAAGCCAACAGCATGTGAAGTGGCACTTTAGTTCAATACAATCTTTATTACAATCATCACTCATCTCCACAATCTCAGTGAAGGCTCAAAACCTGGCCAAAAAATTCCATATAATCTGACTGGTTCTCAACTTGATAAGCTAGCCAACATCTGTTTGTCCTTAGGGACTAGACACTACCAAACACTTTGGGAAAAGGATCATTATCAATCATAAAAAAGTTTTTTTATATAAATATTAAATAAAAGAGACAATAATTATAACCCCCAAAAAGCCTGCACTTGTAACAAAATTCAGAGAAGATAATGTTCTATATTTGATGAAATATGAAGAGTGTTATTTATCCTGAAGTGTTGAATTATAATGAAACAGTCAATTCTGAGAGATATTGTAGTCAATTAGAAGCATTGCTCCAATATTTGTTGAAAAACTTTATGTCTGAAACATTAATAACTTGCCTACTTAATGGGATTGTCCTTGAAAATGAAAGAAATTATCACCTTAATTAACTTAGTAATTGATCATTAAATATAAGTCAATTATCTGTCTCAACAAAAAAGTGACATGATTTTCCTTCCAACTTGATATTAATAAAAACTACCAGCAAATTGCAAAATAAAATATTTTCAATAATTAAAAATTAAATAAAGATGAACTGCATTTAACACACATAGAAACATTCATTAATTTTATTCTCAAAATAAAAGTAAAAATAAATCAAATCTTTTCAACACTTGGAACAATACTTTCCCCAGATTCTTAGCAGTCCAAGATGAGCTAAATTGCTTCATCCATGTCTCCTCCAACTAAACTTAGACAATTAAAGGCATCAAGTTGACATGAAGCTGGAAAAGTCTTCAAAAGCTTGCAGACCATTTCCTCGAGTAGAAAAACCTTCATCTGGTCGGTTGGTTGGTTTTTATGGCATATCAACCTTTGTAGGTTATTTAACACCAAATCCACTTTTATTGAAATAGTCAGTTCTATTTCAAACAATTCAGCTTAGTATGAGTACACAGTTTATTTGTCAATAAGTACAGTTTATGAAAACAGTTCTATTTCAAATAATTCAGTTTAGGATAAGTACGCAGTTTAAATGGATTTTTTTGACACAGTTAAATGTCAAAACAGTTCTATATTAAACAATTCAGTTTAGTGTAAGTCCTTCATTTGGAGACTTATAAAGAAGAATAGGAATCAGTACAAATATTAATAGGGAACATTTTATCAATTTGGATAGAAGCAGAAAACTATCAGGTCATACAAATTGTAAGCTTGGCTGATTATGAAAAAAGAAATCTTAAAAGAAAAAAATTACTAGAATTCTGTAAAATGTGATCAAAGAGGATTTTAGATTGGAATAGATCATTGGTTATAATGTTTTTACTATAAAAAAGTGGTGGGTCGAAGTTTCATTCATTATAGAGGGATTTGTTTGAAATTCCCAGGAATATTATGGTTATAATAGACATCTAAAGAAGAATAGTGTACAATGACTGAAAAGTTAGGACTATAATGACCAACTAATCTGATTGGTTAGTAAAGTTATATGGTATACCAACCATTGTTGGTTATCTAATGCTAAATACTGTTTTTACATATATATTAAATATATGATTTATAAATACTTTATAAATACATTTTTAAATGAGTCAGAGCTCATTTCTTTAGCCCACAGTTAAATAGTTAAATGGTTTCAAGTATTGTTATGTAACAGTAACAATTTGACATCAATCATTTGTTTGCACACATTTGAATAGATATACACAATATATAAGTGATTTTAAATGAGTTAGAAATAATTTATTTGCACTCTAATGTTGCTATTGTTTCTACACAGTTAAATGGTTTCAATTATTGCAATCTAACATGTATAATTCTATTCAATATTAATTATTTGTATGTGCACAAAGAAGTGGTTACACGTATAGCTATTCAACATTACTCATTCTTTTGCTCATAGTTAGATGGTTCCAAATATTGCTATGTATCATTAACAATTCTATTAAACAACAGTCATTTATTTACACACAGTTAAATGATCAAACAGTTCTATTTAAAATAATTCAATTTAATATAAGTCATTTGTTTGCACTTAGTTTAAATGTCAAACAGTTCTATTTGATCTATAGATAGGACCCTATCAGGTACTATTACTCCAGAGTCGACCTGGAAGCAATGGCAATGAAGAGGTACTCTGCATTCCCTTAAGCTCCAGCATTACTGGAACCTCACCATCAGATTGTTTAGAGTCATATCCAGGACTTACCTCTCTGCAGAGATGGAGGCAGTGTATTCAACAGCCTCCCCAGCCAACTGGTCTCTAACTAATCTGAGTAAACCAGTGGATAATAATGATAATTTCTCATCTAAAAAAAAGAGTTCCCATTGTGTAATGGCTAAAGTGTGTGATTGCAGCCTCAAAGTAAGCTAGTTCAAACTCTAGTTGCACTATTACATTTAATTTAGGGCTGATATTCTTGGGAAAGGTGTGAATCCTCTTATCACCTCAGTTATGAGTTAAATAGTATCATTGCTGTTCTTCTACCAGGATGGCTTTGTCATTGCATAACCCACAAAGATTGATATGCCATTAAAAAACAGAGAAACCAATCATCTGAAAAAATACATTTTTTTTTATTCATGCTTTTCATTTTATTTTCTTAAATGTATTATGATTACTAACTGTCGTGGTGTTACATGTTTTTGGACAGGTATCCAAGTTTCATGCATGTATGTGCATTTAAGAATATTCAAGAATAAAAAAAAAACAGATTAACAGAGATACTCTAAAAAACTATCTGGATATTCATATGAGGCAACAGTTAAGATTTTACTAGTATTAAAATGTGATGGCTATTAGAATAAAAAAGGCAATATAATGCAAACTTTTTACATTAAAAGAATTTTGAAAATGAGTTTAAAAAACAAATGATTTTACTGAATTAATGATTCCACAAATGTTAGAGACAAAGGTCAATTAATTGATAAATATGTATGAAAAGTCTGGGATAGATAGGTCACTATATATATATATATATATATAATAAGCAGACTAAAATTGATAATGTGAAAATAATGTCAGTAATAGAGGTCATAGATTAATTGGATAAATTGAGATGTGTAAGTAGATAGATGAAGAAAGATAGGCAAACTAAGATACACTGATAGGTATAAACATACTGATAGATAGATAGATATGAATAAACTGGGATAGATAGATAGATAGATAGAAAGAAAGAAAAAAGAAAGATAGGTTGATAGATATGAACAGACTGAGGTTGACTGATAAGTAGATATTACTTTATCTCAGAACTTGAGAAAACTTGATGAATGTACTAGAGCATAATGATTGAAATATAATGATCAAAATAGCAAAAAAGTCTATACTGTCATGGAATAATGACTAAATATTTTAACTTCCTATGGATTAAATTATCCAGAAGATAAACATACTGAAGAAAATGTAAGTGAATTATAATTCAGAAATTCAATTTCTCCTGATAAAATTCTTCTGCAAACACAGGAGATTCTGTTTTGCAGCTGTTGTTCTGTATCATTCCAATCAATATTTGCTTACCTTGAGATTAAAATCAAACAGAAACAAACACATGCCATATTTGATTAAACCAGGATTTACTGCTTTCAGATGACACAGAGAACACAGCTTCTCATTAAAATTTCAGTATTAAAACATGAAATCTTCTCATCAAACATTAATTTGTGATGGTTAACAAACAGGATTCAGCCGAGATGTTCTGAACTTGTCACTTTGAGATAGACTTTATTTTTTTAAATTTCCAATAGACCTTTCTTAACTCTTTGCCATTATCATCATCATCAAGTCATGCAGCTCGCACAGATTTCCCTGACTCTCTCTCTCCAGCCGTCCCTATCATCCTTTGCTCCTGGCAGGTCTTTTAGACTACATCTTGTGTCTGTACAGAGCTGTTGTAGGTAGATAAACTATTATCAAGTTGTTGGAGATTTTAGAAGCACAAGCAACTTTTTAGATAGAGAGATATAAAGAAAGAAAAAAGAAAGTTAGATAGATATGAACAGAGTGAGATAGCTAGATAGATGTTGGGGATTTTAGAAGTAAAATCAACTTTTTGTTGCATACAGTAAGTGAAGTAAAGTTAGCGAATGTAATCGAGGGTGACCTAAAAGCTCCCTTTTTGATAGCTACTACATCATCGTGTAGGGGAGAGTGATACTCCTTTCCCTTGATTGCTTCACTTTACCCTTGATCTGTACCTTATAATGTTGTCTTAAGCAAGGAGGCATCAAGTACTATTTTTTAAGTCTTTGGTATGACTTGACAAGGGATTGAACCCAGATCTCCTGGGCGATTGGCAAACACTCTAACCATCATGCCATTGTCCAGTACTCTTCTTCCAAGAAGAAAGGGTATGGTACAAGATCAAGAGAAGGATGTACCTACAAAGGCTTAGAATATGCTGAGTGTATCCCTTCCAGAGGGATGAGACCACCTAAAAAAGGAGTCCTGTGAAAGATATTAAACTGCATCAAATAGTGAGGCTCCAGTTTTAGAGTATGGAGTACACCTTCAATGCCATTACTCCCTGGCCCATGTTGTCCTGGAATGATAGTTCTTATCACAGTCCCATCTAAGGATCAATAAACTTTGAAAATTATTTGTATTGAGTTACTGCACAAAAAATCTTTTAAGAAACAACAACACAAGAAATGTAAACATGAGCATACAAGGAATATAATTCCCTAACCTCAAGGCATAAAATAACCCTAGACAAGTCGACATGCTCTTAAATCAATCAATCAACCAACTGAACACTTCATTTGCACGGATCCAACATCATGCTTGCAGCAATCTCAATATTCTATTTTTTCAACTTGTTTAGATTTTTTGGAATATTTTTGATCTGTAGGTGGTTGACTCTGCAAATGCAAAATGCACAAATGCTAAAAGGCTAATATCAAGACTGGAAATCTGTGAAATGGCAAGAAACTACAGCAAGATATATTTACAGATCATTTCATTTGCATGTCTGTTGCATGTAAGTAAAACTTCTGTAAACACCTTATCAATAATGATGCTGCAGTTTCAGTATCTTGTAGACTTTTAAGGGGGTCAAGTTACTAACCACATACCCAATAGTTTTGAATTCAGAGTTTTTTCCTTCTCCTAGATCAGTTTGCCTATTTACAAGCCTGGGGATCCCAGTCTACCCAACTACTTATGAAGCACTCAGGGTGAAATGGTTATCATCATAGGATAAGACTACATTTCACTTTGCACTAATACCCTTGGAAAAGGCATGAATCCATCTTTTCTTTCTCAATTATGGGTAAATAATAAGGCAGACTAAGCTCTTTGGCAAGCAGTATACAAGAAAAAAATTGACCTTGTATCAAATCCAGTCCATCACAGAGGGTTTTATCTGTAACTGGGCTGGGAGGAAATGAGTTCATGCCTTTCACAAAGTCATTAGCATGAAGTGAAATACAAATAGCCTCATTCAACATTTGAATTTGGAGTCTCCAATTTCATTTCCTACAACCATAACTCTGATACTGTTTACACTAGCTTTGAATTCAAAGGTTTTTCCTTCTAGATTAATTTGCTTACTGTACCGGACCATTGGCCTAATGAGTAGAGTGTTCGCCAATGGTCCAGGAGATCGGGGTTCAATTCTTGGTCACGTCATACCAAAGACTCAAAAAATGGTACTTGATGTCGCCTTGCTTAACACTCAGCATTATAAGATAATGATCAAGAGTAAAGTGGAGCAATCCAGGGAATGAAGTAGCATCCTCCCCTACAACTCATTGTAGTAGCTATTGAAAAGGGAGACTTTGGTTCACCCCCGACTAAGGTCGCCAACTCTACTTTACCAGGGAAAGGAGTAGTGCCCTCCCCTACACCTCAGTGTAGTAGCTATTGAAAAGGGAACCTTCTAGTCGCCCTCGACTATGGTCGACTTTACTTACAAGCCTTTTGACTATTTATTCATAACTGAAATTAGAAGAGATGGATTGGTGCTATAGTGAGAGCTATAGTACTGATGAGTGAGGGTAACCCTTGTATAAATGTAGTTGTCTTAGAGTGCCATAACATGTTCTACCTGGAAAAGACTGAGATGTAATAAAACAATAGAGATGAGAGATGTATAAAAAGAGGAAAAATTTTATTCTCGTTTGTAATCAATCAATACATTGTTTGTTTTTTCATTCCGGAATATGTCACATATCAAAGCTGTAGCAGAGAAATGACCTTGTGAGAAATTGACATGTGAATTGAGGATGCTGGGGGCTTGTCTTGCCAACCATCATAGATGGTTGACCTGCTTGCAGGACATGTTCTCTTTCTTCTTTTTGGGTTTTTTCTGTCTGCTGGGTCAAATCAGCCATTTTTATATAGTGCACAAGTGGTTTAGATTGGCTTTTTTTAAGAGTCACATAGCTCAGTTTCTGATAGGTTTGGAAATATTTTTATGACCCTTTATGACTCTCTTACATTCATCCTAAAAATGAGTGCATAGAACCAGTTCAGTCTGTCTTTGCCATATAAGAAGTGTCTGTCAAGGAGAACATTTCCATTTGGTTGTTGAGAGAAGCTCCGACAGGTTATGACAATGCCTTTTTCCATAGCATTAGCTTTAAGTTAAAGACAGTTTCATTCAGTATTCAAACTTAGTTTACAAAGTCCATTTTTTATGATGATAACCAATGTTGTATATTGACCTACAACCCGGCCGGGCTGTCAAAATAGGAAATGCAACTATGTAAATGACAGGTGTATCCACTCAAGGAATATCAGAATATAACTTTGACCATGAACGGATTGAATGAGTGCGATTGTGACGTCTACAAGAAGGTGGATGTTAAACTATTATATAACTCGGTGAAGACAGGAGACCAGTTGGAGAGAAGATGCGCTAGAGAAAGCCAGCACCTGGCAGGAGGGGCCTCAGGACCCCCGATTGAGAGTTTGGAGATCAGACCAGTTGGTGAGAAGATGCTGGATTGAGGAACATGTCCCAGAGAGGTTGGGCCCCAAGGTCCCCAGTTGAGCAGCCCAGGAGAACGGGAAAGAAACACTGATGGCCATAAGAGTGGGGGGTCAATATGTTCCAGTTCTGTTTGGTCTCCAACTCCCTCTCACACACAACCCTTTCAAATAAAGTGAGAGGTATATTTTTCTAAAGAACTGTGTCGCTCGTCATTATTGTGTCGTTGTGTTCTGCATGCATATGTAGATGTATATGTATTATGTGTTTGTATAGTTGATTCTGGTCATGGCTATACAACACCGATACACAGCTTGTATATTTATTGGCATGTAGCAAATTTAAGTTTTATTTTTTTAAACTTTTCTGGGATTTAAAAAAAGATGTTTTCAATCTATGATTAACTGAATCTGCAGATCCAAAAGGTCCAAATACTAAGGAGTGACATCATACACCAAGATACTCTCTGATTACATTCCTGTTGATACGTTCTGAGTAACATTCATCAGGGGCCCCAACTATTTGCAAATATTGATTGTTCTTGACTGACATTAAAAGAAAAAGAGCTCTAATTTTCAGCCAATCAGTATACTTAAAAGGGCAAGCAATCCCAACACTGTGTTTCTCTTGACTCTAGACACCTCAGAACAATTATACCTTCTACTTTCTGCAATTAGTCTGATATAATTTTCCAATTCCATCCTATTCAGTCACTGCAAGGAAAGTATTATATTCGGTTCTTCACTTTGAGTAGAAGACATGACCGGAAGAAGCAGAAAAGTGATTCTTTTAATTGTTTTTAAGAGAAAGACACATTTAAGAAAAAAGATGGTTCACTTGAAGGAATTTTTTGAAAATTTGGTTGTTGAGCTATTTTTAATATTGATATTTGAAAATAAATGATATAATTGCATACTGAACAGAGGTATGCACATTATGAGAAGACAGTGGAGTATTGGATGATTCAAGGTATTAGAATCTGGTTGAATTAAAACAAGTGTGAAAATTAGGCTTTCCAATAGGAACATAAAATTCTGTTGGTCAGATTATCAGATTAACATCTGTATATGTAAGTAAACAAAACAGGTGTGTGTGTGTGTGTGTGTGTGTGTATGTATTTATATCAGGGAGGTGAAATTCATTTTTATAATTTATATCAAAGTTTTTATCTCACCCTTTTTGGCCAGGTGTGACACATTTTACCATCTGATGACCTCTAATAATCTCAAATAATATCTGGTCAATTTGAATGGTCTATGTCAGCACTCGAGTTGCATCATTAACCATGCAAAAAAAATTAGATCCTTGAAAATTTCCATTACAGAAATATTTACAAAAAAAAACCTAAACTTCATAGTGTATATGTACATATATATGAATGCTTACATATACATATATGGGTTTGTGTGTATATATATATATATATATATATATATATTCTAAATAGGATACACTCTACAAAAAATGAGAAATAACAAAAAGAAACCTAAAAGCAAAAGAACAATAAAAAAAGCATATATATATATATATATAAGTAAAGTTGGCGACCATAGTCGAGGGTGACCCGAAGGCTCCCTTTTCGATAGCTACTACACCGAAGTGTAGGGGAGGATGCTACTCCTTTCCCTGGATTGCTCCACTTTACCCTTGATCCATACCTTATAATGCCGAGTGTTAAGCAAGGAGGCATCAAGTACCATTTTTTGAGTCTTTGGTATGACTCGACCTGGGATTGAACCCAGGTCTCCCGGGCCTTTGGCAAACACTAACCGCTAAGCCAATGTCTGGTTACAATATATATATATATATATATATATATATATATATATTGAAAAAGATTTACTAATGCTTGTGTCTATTGTAATGTAGTGGCCACCTCCCAATTGTTAGTGGCCCTGAAGCCTGGCTGAGTGACTGACAACAGAAGGTCACTCCCAAGAATTCTCATGGTTGGTACATTAGACAGTCAGACACAAGATTTAGGGATTTTTTTAAAAGAGTCAGTTAGTTACTGGAAGAGTGACAAGAAATGATAAAAATTTTAGGGCTAAGCAAAACTGCCCCCTACCATTACAAATTGGGCTATGTCTTGTCAAATAATAGATCTTTCCTTGATCGGTCTAAGAATACCACTTCATTGTCTTTTTGTTTTTGAGACAAATCTAGAGAGAAGTAGTAACATCGAGAATAAAGTGAATGGGATTTTTCTGTAAAAATGTATCTGACTTTTCCTTTCTCTAGTAAGAATAACATCATCTAGTCATCATCTCTTCATCTCTTCTTTGTTTCTTCATTTCTGTCAACTTTTTTGAGAAGCCTTCAGTGCAACAATGTTCTTCTGTTATATATATATATATATATATACCATGTTTGATTAAATAATAAAGACACATTTTGTCTATATAATTTTATTAAGATCCTTTCAAGTTTCTTGACAAGTGTCTTGGTTTTAAGTTACAATTGGTAAATGAATTTACCAAAATTGTCCTGAGTGCTTTCAGACCTTTCATAGGCCATCATCAGGGGTTGTTTGCATGAGTAAAGAGGGTTTTTTAAAAAGGTTTCTAGGCTTTTTATAATGTTAAAAAATTACATAAATGCAAAGTTGGATAAAACTGAGATTCCAATGACATAAACAAATTTAAAAAAGAATGCTATTATAGCGTGTTTTGTGGGAATTAGTTATTTTCCCTAACACTATAGATTTTATGGGCACAAGAAATGAATTACAAGACTTTGCTTTATAACAACGCACAAGAACGAAAGTTTTTATTTGCAGCTTTGAGGAGGTTTGTTCTTGGCGCTGCAAAACTCGTGGTCTTTAGGCTTGTTGGTTTTGGAGACGCGATAGCTTAGCGGGATGTTCGAAATGGCAGCGTGTCGTTGGATGTGTGAGGGAAGTATTCAAGGCCACCGTGTAGCTTCGTGTGTCTGGTGTTTCGGGGAGAGGCGTGCGTTGTCTCCATTACAGTGGACCAGAGGTGAAATGGGAACTTGTCGAGAGCGGAGTGGCGCTCGAATCGACATAGTAAATTTCTGTGGTGCTTGTGGAAGGCATGTTGAACGTATCTAATTCATATTCAACTGGGATTCCTTGGTCTAAAATATTAGACGCAAAGAATCCATAAATTAGAAGGTTCCCTCGTTGAATGTCCATGTTGCTGCTGCTAGGGTTAAAGCCACGGTGATATGTCCACACCGGGTGGCTTGTTTAGCTATAAGGCATCGCTAAGCAGGGGCGACCAGAGACACGTCCGTTCTGGTCGCCGCCTCCAGCCGAAGAGGGTGTGTTTGGCCGCTCACCCGTTTTGCTAGCCGGAAATGAAGGTCCGGGCTGAATGGGATAAGTCATCCTGATTGGGTGAAATTCGGTGTTGAATTAAATAGCGTGCCAAAACAAAAATGAGATTTTCCTCTTCTCTACACTATCAACAGAAAGAGAATATGGAAAGAAAAAAATTTTGGTAAATTCATATACCAATTCTGACCTAAACCAAAACACTTGTCAGGAAACTTGAAAGGATCTTTATAAAATTATATAGACAAAATGTGACTTTATTATTTAATCAGACATGATTAAATGAAAGACAGCTGCCTAACAATACACACAGACACACATATATATATATATATGATAGATAGAATCTCCTATTGATTAAGACATCAAAGGATCTATATATATATATATATATATCTCCACTCAGTGTCTGATGACTGTGGGTATGGATTATTCGTATATAGACTATATGAGGAATTTCATATTAATCTATGGGAGTGCTAGATGTATGGCTATTGTTATATATTTTCTATCCAGGTTTATATAAACAAACTCACATACAGAGCATATATAGTACAGTTAGAAGGAAACTCAAATCTGGTTAAATTGTCATTATAAATTTATTTTGGCAAAGAATATCACAAAACTCTCCATCTCCTCCGATGACTGAACATGCTTAATCTCATTGAAAAACACCAAATATGGATTACAATCTGTATGTGTATGGAAAAAAAAGGAAGAAAAAAGAAAAACCTATATAAATTTAAATTCTCAAGCGAAAGTAAAGGGGGTTAAAACAATAAAGAAACCAGAAAAAGGGTTTTCCTGTAAATCAACCCATCCTAATTTGAACATATGCTAGATTTTTCTTAACAGGTGGAATTTTTTGAATAATGTAAGCTTGTAAACTAAAGGATTATCTTCATACAATTTTTATTTACTTCTTATACATATGTTATTCCCTCAGCTAATGCCGTCTTAGACTTCCTCCTTAAAAAAAACGACAAAAGCAAAAAAAAACAAACCTTTCGGCAGCCACTAGGTGCCTTTAATTAACCCCAAAAATGGTCAAGGGGAATTATCTACTCCAGAAATTAAAAACCCTAATTTTCAATTAATATTTAAATTTCCAAGAATCTCCTCCTCTACATAAATCTCCCTACATAGATCCTCGCCACATCATTATTATGTTCCATGGCTGAAATGCACACTTGGTATACGACGTTCTTTGAGTTGCATCGTCTGTCCAACTTCTACAGTTACAAGACATCACATCTGGTCCCCCACTATTTCTATTTAATTTGTCTAGTAACCTCCTGTTATGATTATTTAAGATTATTGAAAATAATCAAGTAGCACATATGTCTAGTCAAAAGAAAAAACACTGACCGAATTACAAATATTATGAAAATAATTTGGACATAGCCAAGAGGGAGTCTACCTAGGTTTCACCAAACTGCTCTTCAGGATTGCTCTGGCCAGAACAATCCTGAAGAGCCATTTAGTGAAACCTTGGTAGACTCCCTCTTGGCCATGCTGGATTTATTTTCATAATCATCATATATATATATATATATATATATATATAATTCAAATTTAATTCAAATTTATAGATTTATTTTTCCTTTTTTAAATTTTATAAATTTCTTTTTACATGAATAAGTATAAATATTGAGTGTTAGTATGTATATACAGTCATATACATGCATGTACATCCAGTTTTTTTTTCTTTTCTCTTTCTTCCTCTTTGAGTTGAAAGTGTGTGTGTATATATATATATATGTGTGTGTGTGTGTGTGTGTGTGTGTGTGTGTGTAAGAGATGTATTGATTTTGGGACTGCTACGGATTCATATTTTTAGTCACAGACTTTTAATGCTGCAGAGTTTGGTATAAACAATACCTTATAATATCTATTTTGACTGTTTAATGTTCTACTATAAATAATAAAATCCTGGTATCTTTGATTTAGATTGGTTAGTTAGTTGCTTGCTTTTTATGGCATGTCAACCCTTCTATGTTATTTAGTTCCAAATCCTGTTTATACATATATTAGATATATGATTTGAAAATTAATGGTTTGTTGGTAATATTTTAAAACTCATTTGTTTGCACATAGTTAAATGGTTTCAAGTATTCCTTTCTAACATGAATAATTCTATTTAGAATTAATCCTTTGCATTCAGTTAATGGTTTCAAGTATTGCTATGTAACATTCATAATTCTATTCAACATCACTCATTCGTTTGCACAGTTCTTTTTAACTTGTATGGGATCCTAACTGGTACTTGCACACAAAGTCAGAATGGATCTGGGAGTAATGGCAATAAATAGGTACTCCACATTTCCTAAAGTTCCAGTATTGAAGCCTCACCAGCAGATGCAGTTTAGTGTTATATCTAAGACACTCATTGGTAGAGTCTTACGCTTTTGCAGAAATGCATTTGGCATATTCTACAGCCCCAGCCAATGGAGTTGCTTTGATTTAGAAGAAAATTAACTTTATATAAATAATTGGCAGAGTGTGTACTTATTTTGGAGTAGTATTGTACAAGTATAGTTATATATGAAGGCATGGTGATCCTTCTAAGGATCATTCAATAAATATAGTGAACTTTCTTTAAAAAAGCAAAATTCATTTTTTCCATAATGTAAACTGCATTGTTTAGAATTGGTTTAGGACAAATAATATATTAATCTTGTAGAAATATTTGTTTTGAGGCAATTTGAATTGGCTGCAAATCAAACAGAGCACTTCAAGTATGAACAAAGGTCTCTCATAAAACCTTTGATGGCTGAAAAGTGCAAACTATATGAAATTTACTGAAGAATCTGTGATGTACATAGAGAAACATGTTTTAGAAAAAATATTTACAGATCCGCTAAATTGTTTAAAGAAGGTAAGAATTGTATTCAAAGCCCATAATGCCGATCACAGCTGAAATGTAGGATTTTGTTAATGTGTTTATTTTGGATGACAGTAAAGTTACAATAGAGGACATTTATGAAAAATTGGGAATTTCATTGAGTACAATACACAAAATTGTGCCTGATAATCTTGTCTTTTCTTAGGTTAGTGGATGTTGGATTACATCAGGACAATGCAAGACCTTATACTGCAGCAAAAACAATGAAAATAATGTCATTTTGGTTTGGAATAGCTATCACATCTTCTTTACAGTCTAGATCTGGCCTCATTGAACATTAGTTAATATGCTGATCTTCCAAGCTATTGAGAGTAAACTTGTTTTTCTCATTGGTATTTACTAAGTTTAAGTCAACTGAACACAAAAATATGAATCCAGGGTACCAAATAAGGAATTAATTCACTATAGTAGTAATTGTCTATAAAACAAGAATATTTGACTTTAACATGCATTCTTGGTAAAATAACTGCAAGAGATTATCAGGATTTATTATTTTCAGGGAAAAAAATATCCCCATCTACCTTCGGGAAAGGCCACTTGCTTCATTATGGCATGATTATTCATGTGGTAGGAAAATCAGAAAAGGAATGCAACAAATCTCTTTTTTCATAAGATTAAAACAGTTTTATTATTTGTGTTTTCTTATCTCTTGAGTCTATTTTCTCCAGTTTCAGAGTAGTCCCAATGGCATGATGGCTAAAGTACCGGGCTGTGGTTTCGAAGTGTGTTCAAACTTTAGTTGTGCAATTATTTTCTCTTTCAAACTAATAATCTTTGGTAAGGTAAAAACCCCTTACCTCCCCCCCAGCTATAGATTAAATAGTACTATTGTTGTTCTTCTACAAGATAGCTTTGGCATTAAATAATCCATGAAGGTTCATGTGCCATTAAGCAAAAGAAACCAAACCAATCTATAATTTCAGTTATAAACTACTGCAACAACAAACAAACTTTCTGGCTGACTCAGTTGACTCTCCAACTTCAACAGTCCCTATATATATATATATATATATGTCTATAATTACATTCCATGATCTCTCTCTCATCATTAAAGACATATTTTCATTTGCAGCTTTTCTTTGTCAATCAGATTTTGACAACCAATGAAGCAACAAAACTAAATGACCTTATCTGTCTGAATTTTTTAGAAGAGATTTGACGTGTACTATTTTGTGTGTTATTTTTCAGACTGTTGTCCTCATCTTTATTGTTGTTAGTTGTGGCACAATATTTCGACTGCTGTAACCTCAGACCTTCTTCAGATGTCCCTTGTTTATCAACAGTCAAACTTTACAAATGATTTCCCAGGTTAAATCATTTCCATACCCAGATAAACAAGGGACACCTGAAAAAGGCCAGAGGATATAGCAGCCAAAACGTTGTGTTACAACTAACAACAATAAAGATGATGACAAACAGTCTGAAAAATAGCATACAAAATATTAAATGACCTTATATTACAATAAGTAGAGAGTGCCTAGTGAGAATCGCACTCACTACAAAAATAATGTATTACAAAACTGAACTTGCAGTTTATATTTGTCTCTGGCCCAGTTGACTGAGGCTGTAACACACACTGACTTCTTCTCTGCAGAGGGGTAAGACTCCCTCAACGAATGTCCTGTATATGACTCTAAACAATCTGATGGTGAGGTTCCAGTAATGCTAGTCCTTTAGGGAATGCGGAGTACTCCTTCATTGCCATTGTTCCCAGATCCACTATGGCTCAGAGTGGTAACACCTGATTGGGTCCTAGCTATTGGTCAAATAGAACTAAACTGTCTCCTTATGCTAAACTGAACTGTTTGAAATAGAACTGTTTTGACATTTAACTGTTTGTAAACAATATCTATACTTATACTAAAATGAATAGTTTGAAATCTAATTCGGCGTTAAATGACCCAAAAAGAGTTGATACGCTGTCAAACAAAACAACCAATCAACTTATATTAGTCTGACACAAGCCAACAATTGTGGAGTACTGAATACAAATTGAACATTGATAATGATCTGCACCCTAATCAATATTCTAAGGTAAAAAAAAACTAAAAAATATTTACTAAACTTTACCTAGTGTAGATATGTTCAGCAACATGCAAATCTATCAAGGGAACAGACCTTTAAAAGGCAATAAATAGAAGAAAATTAAAATAAGGCTCCAAATTTTACCATTCTCATTTCTCTTCCAAACATCACAAGGACATTGATATTGCGGCTTTCTATCTGATGCAAGAAAGGAAAAGTCACACAGTAATGATGGCCCTTGCTACCAACCAACTTAGAGATAGCTAGCTTCTTAGAATAACTAAGTTTATATTCAAGATCAGGAATGAACTGGAGTTCAGTGTTGTGATACTGATGGCCAAAAGAAAGAAACATTCTATGAGGGTGGGCTTAAAAGTTCATATAATGACGTCATATCTGCTACTGATGACTTTTTAGACCAATAGGATCCAAACAATGCAACACCAAGTGAAGAAGTATATGGTCCGCAAGGAGGACTATGTTAAAAAATAAACCTCATTTGGTTACATTCCATGAGAGTACCTAGTGGGCTATTTTAGCTAACTCTTTTAAGTAATCAGACAATATAAGGATCTGGTCAAAGAACTTGATGAAAGCCATAGATGAACAGCTCAAAATAGAACCCCTTATTAGTCCAGGCAATCTATGCACTTACTTGCAAGAACCATGTTCTACTCAATATTTTTTGTATTCTTTTGACATACTATACAGTATATGTTGACCAATCAAACACACTTAATTTCTATTGAGTAGATACACAGACTGAATATATCAGATATGTGATGCACAAGTATATCAAGTACAAGACTCTATTCCCTCCCATATAATACAGATAACCCAGAGTGGCTGGCTGTAAATTTTTATGATCATACCAACCCAGACATTTGGTATCCTATCTCTCCTAATTTGTGGTTTTATTGAATATTCTTTTCCTAATTTTTTCAGTTGAAGATGAGTATATTTTTTTATGAAATATACTAATTCTTTTTTGAATTGAATATCTTTGCTTTTCTTTATATTATGTTATCTCAATCATGCCCCAGGCATTAATCTGACACAAGGCTACAGATAATGGGACATCTAGTATGAGGCAAACTAACAAGTGTAATAGAGGTCTGCCAGACAATTTTCTTAACCCCCATGCAAATAGTGAAATTTGGGTCTATTATTTCTTAATAAGGTGGAGAGAAAATAAATAATCTCCTTTAGAGAATGAGTGTGTATGTTGCCTCGTTGTGTACTCAGATAGCATCAGATACCCATTCTTGACTTTTTTTGACACAGTTCTTTGGACAAGAAAGATGTGTATCAGATCCTACCAGGGAAAGTTAAAGCCATGGGGCTATTTAACTTCTTTCATCAAATAAGCTTTTTTCCATTTTTGTACCTTTTCTACATACTACTTCATAGAACAATAGATGTTCCAGCGATTGCAATGCATTTGTCACTTTTTTATTCTTAGTTTATTGGGTTTTGTTATATTCTGAGTTGTGGGCGAGAAATGCGTATGGTTGCAAAACAAAGAACGTATAGATACTCACAATAACACAGTAATGATGTTATAGAAAATTTTTTATAAATAGATTAAGTACAGAGAGTAGAATGGAGAAATATGTTCACAGTTAAGGAATGAATTCAGTGGTAGTAGTTACAAAGTTCATGTACTGTACTTGTCTCGTGGTGAAGGGATGGTTTTCTCGGAATTAGGACAGCGTTGGTAGCGGCTGCGATCGTTTGCTGTATCGGATGACAGGCGCCGGACGGTGGCGAAGATTCTTTAACACGGGTCGTGTGAAAGAACAAGTCTGCTGATGATTATTTGGTCCGTCTATTTATATATTTTTTGTAGGCTCACAAACGGCAATTTTTGTGCCCCACGGGAAGCGTTCCGATTGGATATTTATTCATGTATTTTTTTTTGTTAATTTATCGCAAACGGAAGTTCTGCGCGGAGCCCATGCGTGAGCGACTAACTTTTCATTTTGAGTTGAGAACTCGACGTGTTAACTTCTGTTTTTTTTTTCTTTTCTTCTTTTCTTTCTTTTTGTTTTTTCAAATCAAGGCAAGATCTCGTCTTGTAACAGCTCCCCTAGATCTTACCATGATTTGAGGTTGCTATGTTGTTAGTGCTTGCTTGCGTGTGTGTTTTTGTTTTGTTTGTTGGTGTGTGTATTATTTATTTTGTTTTTTGGCACATAACGAAGTCTTTAAAGCGTGCTGGGAGTTGCCCTCGTGTTGTTCGTTTCGTTGGGTTTTGGGTATTGTCTCCGGAACTGCAGTCATTTGTGACAAGATGCTCCCCTGACGAAAGTGTAGGGAGTTGTGACAATGGGTGATGGGTAGGTTGCCGGGGTGGACAAGGAGGTAGGAGTGGTCATGTCGACAGGTGATTGGGAATTTGGTGAGGTGGGGATAGAGCTGGAGGTGGGGGTGGTCGATGCATGTGTTGCAGGTCATTTGGTCGTGGTACGAGTCGACGGACGTGTCCGCGGTGAACCCAATGCATTTCACAGTTTTCGTTTTTCACTTGAACCACCAAACCGTTCGTTTTGGTGACCTCAAAGTCACCTATCCAAGGCAGGTGAGACAAGTGGGCTGTTGCGGATTGCGGTCGGTGGAGTAGCACCTTGTCATCGACTTGTATCAGGTCTTTGAAGATGCTGCGGTTCAGTTTGGCTTCCATTTTGTGGTCAGCCTCGTTGTTCGCCAAGGCGACTCTTTGATGCACCTGTCGGAGCAAAGCGTTTATCTGCATACCGTAAGCACCTGGGTTGTTGTTAACGATGTCTTGGCAGGGGATCTTCGGTAGACCAATGTTTGGTTGGCGGCCGGTGATAATATAATGCGGGGATGCACCAGTGGCGGTGTTGGCTGTGGCATTCATTGAGGAAACTGCCGATTTGAGAATGTCCGTCCATTCACAATTTCTGTCTTCGCAGATCATGTAAAGGGCGTTTTTTAAGGTCCGGTGTTGCCTCTCAATGTTCCCCGAGCTTTGTGGTCACCACGGGCAGTGAAGTTCCCGGGTGATCGAGGTTAGGTCACAAAATTCCTTGTAGACCTCGCCAGTGAAGTGGGTTCCTCGGTCGGAGGAGACAATGCGGGGAATCTCGCAGTGACGAAGAAAGAACTGGTAGAGTCCGGGGCTGCGTTGATTGCGCGGTCTCTGGCACATGGTATGGCCATGAGGTGGCGGCTGAAGCTGTCTAGAATAGTAAGGATGTACCGCTTGTCCTTTGAGAGGGGCATCGAGACAAAATCTATGTAGACAACCTCGAATGGTTTTCCGCCTCTCTTGCAATGGCCCGTGGACCAGTTTCGGCGCATGCCGTAATTTCCCTTGCGTTTAGCGCAGGTTTGGCATGACTGAACATACGCCCTGATATCGCGATTTTTGAACTCCCACCAGTAGCTGGATAGGTGTTCCTGCATGCGGGAGATCCCTGAGTGGTTGACACAGTCATGGGCTTGGTGGAGATATTTTGTCCGGAGCTTGTAGGGTACTACCAGTTTTGGTGTGTTTGTAGTATCCCTGATCATCAATACAGATGTACCAGGTTCCAAGTAGAATTGGAGCATGTGCTTGTTATATAGCCCGGTACGATGATCTTTGGGGTCGAGTAGGGTAGCGTCCGGTCTTGGGGTTGCCAACTGAAGAGCTCTGATGATTATTTGGTCCGTCTATTTATATATTTTTTGTAGGCTCACAAACGGCAATATTTGTGCCCCGCGGGAAGCGTTCCGATTGGATATTTATTAATGTATTTTTTTTGTTAATTTATCGCAAACGGAAGTTCTGCGCGGAGCCCATGTGTGAGCAACTAACTTTTCATTTTGAGTTGAGAACTCGACGTGTTAACTTCCGTTTTTTTTTCCTTTTCTTCTTTTCTTTCTTTTTGTTTTTTCAAATCAAGGCAAGATCTCGTCTTGTAACAGTTTTATGGCATATCAACCTTTGTAGGTTATTTAACACCAAATACATTTTTATGTAAATAATCAGTTCTATTTAAAACAATTCAGTTTAGCATGAGTACACAGTTTAATTGTCAAAAACATTTCTATTTCAAACTATTCAAGCAGTTATATATAACAATTCAGTTTAGTATAAGTACAGTTTCAATGTCAAAAATAGTTCAATTTAAAACATTTCAGTTTAGCATAAGCATGCAGTTTAAATGTAAGAACAATTTGATTGTAAAAAACATTTCTCTTTCGAGCTATTCAGTTTAGTCAAGCAATTCTAATTCAGCTAATTTAGTTTAGTAAAAGTACAGATTTTGTTTACACACAGTTACATTTCAGAACAGTTCCATGTTAAACAATTCAGTTTAGTGTAAATACAGTTTCAATGTCAAAAAACAGTTCTACCTGAAATAATTCAGTTTAGCATAAGCACGCAGTTCAAATGTAAGAACGGTTCAATTGTCAAAAACATTTCTATTTCAAGATATTCAGTTTAGCATAAGTATGCTGTTAGTTCTATTTAACCCATAGATAGGGCCCTATCAGGTGCTACCACGCCAAGCCAGAGTGGACCTAGGAGCAATGGCAATGAAGGGGTGCCCTGTATTCCCCAAGGCCCCAGCATTACTGGGACCTCACCATCAGATTGTTTAGTGTCATATTCAGGACACTCGTTGGAGGAGGGTCTTACCCCTCTGCAAAGGTGCAGTCAGTGTATTCTACAGCCCCAGCCGACTGGGCAATACACAGAGTTAAATGTCAAACATTTTTTTTTTAGATGATTCAGTTTAGCATAAGTACACAGTTTTAGACATCAAAACAGTTCTATTTTGAGCAATTCAGTGTAGCATTAGTACACAGTCTCAATGTCAAAACAGTTCTATTTTAAACAATTCAGTTTAGCATAAATATGCAGTTTAAATGCAAAAATCAGTAAAGTGAAAGAAGCATGGTTTAGTTTTATTTAACCCATAGATATCATCAGCCCCAGCCGACTGGGAAATACACAGAGTTAAATGTCAAAACATTTTATTTTAGATAATTCAGTTTAGCATAAGTACACAGTTTAGATATCAAAACAGTTCTATTTCAAGCAATTCAGTTTAGCATTAGTACGCAGTTTTAATGTCAAAACAGTTCTATTTTAAACAATCCAGTTCAGCATAAATACGCAATTTAAATGTATAAAAACAGTAAATGCCAACTACCATTTAGTTCTATTTAACCCATAGATAGGACCCTTATCAGGTGCTACCACTCCAGGCCAGAGTGGACCTGGGAGCGATGGCAATAAAGTAGTACTCCGCATTCTCCAAAGCTCCAGCATTGCTCAAACCTCACCATCAGATTGTTTAGTGTCATATCTAGGACACTTGTTGGGGGTGGGGTCTTACCCCTCTGCAGAGAAGCAGTTGGTGTATTCTACAGCCCCAGCCGACTGGGCAATTTTATTCTTAATATTATTGGTATGCATATCAGATTTAACTTATATATAAAAGTTTAAATTTTCTTGTATGTGTTTATCTTGTCTTTTCTTCCATTGTGTTTGGTGTTAGTATATCACAGATATATTAATACTAATATTGGTCCTTAGTGAATAGGGACTTGACTAAATATTTTTCTTAGTACCAAGCATACCAATAATAACAAAAACCAATTAATTTTTTGTTGAAAAGAAAAGGGCTAAATCAAGAAAATCCTATGTCAGCAATGTTTTAAAGAAGTAAATAGAAGTAAAGTTGACAACCTTAGTTGAGGGTGACCAGAAGGCTCCCTCTTCCACAGCTACTACATCAAGGTGTAGGGGAGGGTGCTACTCCATTCCTGGATTGCTCCACTTTACCCTTGATTCATACCTTATAATGCTGAGCGTTAAGCAAGGCGGCACCAAGTACCATTTTTAAGTCATTGGTATAACTTGACCTGGGATTGAACCCTGGTCTCCCGGACCATTGATGAACACTCTACTCATTAGGCCAATGGCCCAGTTAAAGAAGTAAATAGAAGTGAATAAATATTTGTAATTATCTTTAAAGCAGATAAATATTTTTTTAAACCTGTATAGGAAGAGTCCTGAGCAGATATGGTTAAGATAAGAACAACAATTTTTGAACCTTATTATTGAATTATTTTATATTTGATTTTGGTTTGTCTGTCAAAACAATTTATCAAGCAAGACTTTAGAACCACAGATGCTGGAAAATCACTGCTGTAATATATACTGAAAATAGTTTTGGTTGACAAGTGAACTGACTGACCTCATTTTAGTTGGTTTCATTGATTTTAGAGTTGTAATTCTGGAAGGAGAAAAAGAATGGTTTCAACGTTTACACCAAATTATTGATTAAAGTTTCAAGCAGCAAATAAATTCTCTTACAAAATGACAAGGAAATAGAGTTAATCATAATTTTGCTAAAGGCATACTTACTGAGAATATTATAGCTTTTAGAGGGGTTTTTCTAACTTTCCAGATTTAATTAATTATTTCTCTTGCTTGTAATGTTCATTTTCTTTTTATACAAATTTGGGTTATTTTGTTGTGTGGGTTGCATTTAACAAGTTGATCTTATAGATCATTAATCCTGAGAAGAGAATTCAGTAGGGGGACATTTATTTTTTGGTGGGGTGCTGAAGCTGAAACTGTTACAGGAAGATTTACATCTTTAATAACCTTTTTATTTTTATTCTAACTATTATGTTATACTGACTTATATCAATATTATTTTCTAACTGCCCTTTCTCATATGGCTAAACTTACAAACTCAAGAAAGACTTTTTACCATTTTGTATTACTTGTTCATGAAACATTATGTGCCCACTTAATCTGTTAAGATACATTCGCATATTCTTGTTAATACTTCTTGTATGTTTATTATGTATGTATGAAATGTTCCTACATGTGTAAATGGACATGGTGACCTGAATTCAAATCTTCAACTGGACTGTTTGGATTTTACATAGTGCTAATACCCTTTTGGAAAGGTATGCATCCAATTGTTCTCCCTCCAGCTATAAGTAAATAATAGGTCAGACTGGAATCTTTAAACTTGGTATGGCAACTGGTATAGGAGAAAGAAAAGTCTGAATTCAAATCTATAAAATTCTGCTTAAAAAAAAATGACCTTGTGTTACATCCTGCTTGTGTAGAGGGGTTGGTAAATACATATATATGTGTATGCAAATGAGCTCATCTTTTCTTTCCTTCAGCTCTATTCAGTGTTAGTATATCATTGGATATACTAATGCTAATATTGGACCTGGGTGATTGGGGGCACAAGTAAATATCCAGTCCCTCTTACTAACAACACTAATAGTTGCATACTTAGCAAACTTCTAAATGTTGCACACTGTTGGAGCAAGGATACCAAGATCTTTAGAAATAGTTTTGTACTCTTTAGAGGTTTTGTGTTTTGTGATCATAGCAATTTTAACGTTCTCAATAAATTCCCTAATTGTCACTGTTGATTTCAATCAACTGGATCCAGTAGATGAGTCACGCTTCGGCCAGCTGTGGTATTAATGGCACAGATCTGGTTGGTTGTGACCTGTCTTCTAGACATACCTCGAGCCTCAGGGGGCCATTCCCCCAGGTTTTAATTCTCCTCGAAGGTTTATCGCCTGGCTTTTGAGATGACCCTTTTTAGGGGAATGCTGACAGGGACCAAGGCATTTTTGGGAATGCTGGGCACCTGTGGGCTATGGCTCTGCGCTCAGACCCACCTTAAAAAAGACCTTGTGCCATACTTGTCCAGTTAGTGGGACGGCCGACAAATACCATTGTGAAAAAAGAACCGGAAATATTGTCTTTTTTATTAAAGAGCTCATTCATTAACTGATTCAGGTTATATGAGCATTGACAATTTATTACAAATGAGTTTAATTCTAGGGTACCTGATATTTTCTGCCTGAAGACCTCAAAACTTATCTCAAAAGGGATTTGAGGCTGCAATTTTAAAAGGATAGAAAAAAAACAACTAAATTCATAAGGTAACAATCATAATTTATCAATGAGACATCTGATGTTGTTTGCAATCATAAAAAGATGTAATATCAGGGTTAAATGAAAAGGTTGACTGAAGGAATATATCAGATGAATGATGACTTGACAGTTGCAAATGCAGTGTATTCATTGCAATACTTCATCTTGGTGAGCAACAATTTACTGTGGTATGCAGAGCTATACATGCTTATTACTTGCTAGGTGTGGGTAATAAGGCTGGAGAATTATTCTGATGGAAACATGCAATTCTTATAAAAATTGAGGATTGACATCAAATCTTTTGAAGACTGAAGATCAATGAGTTGCATTTGCAGTTGTAATGGTATGTCTTCACAGTCAACATCAAAAGGTGAAGAGAAAATTTGTAAAGTTGGATGAAGAGCTGCATGGATCGGCCTTGAGGGCTGTGATTTGGGAACCTTTGGTGTAATTTATCATAGGCAGATCAAATCTAATTTTTAAAAAACTTATTTGAAGAGTGCCAAAATCATTGTCTCGGCAATTTCGCAGTATCTGAAGTTAAAGGAATTCCTTCCTATTAAAACTAGTGACTTTCTTGTAGTATAAAATTTCCAAGTAATATCAGTCAAGAAGATCTTTACATTAAGATTACCAATGAATGAAAGGAGAAATGTAGTGAAATGTAAAGACAAAATTAAAAATAAGAATCAAAAAATAAGTTTATTGCCATCATGTTAATGAAAATTCTGTCTTTGGCTGAGTCAGAAAAAACTTTGGCTAGAGTTCACGTATGTATTTACCCAACCCATTTACTGTGGGCAGAGTGATGCAAAGTCAATTTCTAAGTGGAGTACTATAAGTTTGAATTCAGTGTTTTCCTTCTCATGGACTGGTTGCTTAACTAAGGCTAAAGAACTTAGTCTGCCCTACTATTTACTCCTAGCTGGGGTGATAAAAGTTGGATTCATGCTTTTCCTCAAGGGAATTAGAACAAAATTTGAACTCAGGTCACCAAATCCATTCCCAACATTGATAAGCATCTCTTCCAAAAAAGAATTCATGTAGGTTCATGCATTGTTCAAGTTGAGGTGGTATAATTCTGGATTGATGAACACTGAGTGAAGGGAATTGCAGCAAAAGTAAGGCCCAGATTATTTAGTGGTATGATATGTGTCGGTAAATTCGCAGAACTTAATACAACTGATTATCATTTTGGATATTGTTCTGATAAAATTAAAGTGAATTAGAAAAGAAATTAAGTGCAGCAAAACTTGCTTGAAAGATGTATTTTATACTATGCTGTAATCTGATTGGCTAGAATGATACTGCATGAGGATCTACTGAAAGTTATAACAACTTGGTCTCTATTATAATATTCTTCAAAAAATACTTTATAAAGAAACTTAGAACAACATTCAATATGTGTTTGATCACTGAAGTAGTTGTGTATTCCCTCCTAGCTCTAGTTGTCTATCTACCTATCTATCTATCTGACAGTTCATGTATGTATCTCTGTTCATATATTTTACTCTGCTCATGTCTATCTCAGTTTGTTCATATCTATCTAACTAGCTATCTCTCTTCAAGTATCTATCTCTGTTTATATCTCTCCCAGTCTCTTCATATCTATCTATCTATCTATGCTAATATGCATCTATCTAGAAAAGTTCTACTGATTGGAGAAATAATTGTGCATTTGCATCATTAATTGGCTTACTGAATACAGTAAACAAATAGATCGGCTACATTTTAATTGATAGTGTTACTTGTAGATAGATTCACTATGCATTCATGTCAATCCTTTCTGAGGATGGTGTGAATAAACATTATAATATTATATTGCCTCCATCCATTGAAAATCATGATGGTGGATATGCCATTAAATGAATAAATCAAACCAAACAATATTATATCATAGATTAATAAAATGAAGTCATTATAATTTCTCCTGACTATTTTGAATTGTCAGAAAACATGAAATAAGAATATGATAAACATAGCAAAATAGAAAAAAAATTTATCATATTTCCCATAAACAAGTACACCCATAATGGTTCAATATAAAAAGTTAATTCATGTTTTTCTAAACAATTGTAGAGAAGAGAGGATACCCCTCTGTATTAGAATAGACAATTCTATTTGAATTTAAGCAGTTATGGTGTTGGCATGACAGCTGTGCTTTCCTAGTAAGGGTGGTTAGAAAGTCCATACCTCCTAGCAAAGGTGTAAAAAATTTTTGAAAAAGGACTCATTCACTGGGAGAAGAGCAACAGTTTGCTATTCTAACTACAGAGTAACAGGAACAGGGCTGTTCTTATCAGCATCAGATTGGCCAAAACAGTGAGCTTGCTGCTGCTGCTATTGTGGTAGGGGAAGAGTCAAGGGTTCTTTTTGGAAGTGGGAGAAGAAAGTAAAATTCTGTTCTCTTCCCTCAATAACACCTCATAGGGTGTAGGTTGTCCTGGAGATGGCTTGTGCAAAAAGTTTTTTTTAATGGTCTAGCAGAGAGACTGGTAGATTCTGAGAGATGCAGACCTGGAAATTTTTGAGAAGAAGCTCACTTTTATGGTCAAGCTGAGAGATGAGTAATTCTCAGAGATGATCTGACCAGAAGTTACCAATTTGTTTATTAGCTATCTCGAGGAAAAATAAACAGCAATAATTCAGGTCTAAAGGACCTGTAGATTCCAAACAGAAAGAAAGAAAGAAAAGAGAAAGAAAGAAGGAAAAAAGACAGCCAGAAGGAAAAGAGTAAACTCTCACCACAGATAACAATGAATGAAAAGAAAGGAAAGAAAAGAGTAAAGAAACAAAAGAAAAAAGAATAAGACATGGACAACTAAACCACAAACTTTCCCCATAGACAAAGAAAGAAATAGAAAGAAAAAAGAAAAGTGTAAAGAAATTAAAGAAAAGTAGAAGAGGTCACCGATTTATAACAAACTTTCCACACAGACAACATGAACTAAGAAGGTTTTGGTTTCTCTTTCTAGGAGAGAAAGAGAAAAAAGAAAAACAGGAACCGGTTTCAGCTACTTTTAGGGAAGTAAAGATACATGTAATTTTAGATACTATTATTAATGTTGCCTTAGTTTTATGTTTTGTTAATGAATGTGAGAGATATGCAAATTTTGCTAATGTTTTTAATGTTACTTTTGTTTCATGTTTTGTTAATGAATTAATTCTTGCATAGAGGCTGATATGCAACCCACTGTTTTTGTCCACTTGATAGAATAAAGCATTTATAATTTGTGTAATAAGTGTCTCATTTATTTTGAGCTCAGACTTATTTTTTTAGCATTGGGACCTTTATGTCACATAGTTATTTTTTGTTTTTGTTTTGTTAATTTGTTTGGAAAATTTTGACAAAGGTGGTTGAGATTCACTTTGCCTCAGGGGAGGCCTTCTCCCCAGGCTTTATCTACTTTGCAAGACCAAGTTCATTTTTGGTGCCTGAGGCACCCTATAAGGGGAGTACCAAGGCGGGTAAGAATTTTTGCACCTGCCTGCGCATGGATTTTTACCTATGCGAGGCCTCCTCTATAAATCGGCCTTGTGTCACTTACTGACTTGGTGGGGTGTCAGTTAAAAACCTGTGCTTACTTAGCGATTCTAACTAGCAATATACTTATGTAAACACCTTGGGTGGTGTAATGGTTACCAAGCTAGGCTAGCAAAGCTTCACGGGTGAGTTTGATTCTCATTGAGTGTCCCATTCATGTGGCCTTGTGCCACATCTAAGCAAAAAGCTAACTAAATTAATATTTCTGTTAACACATCCTTGTGCGTCTTATAAAATAAGCCTTTTCATTGTCCGTTATGACGAGTTATTATAACAATGACCCACCCCAGTAACATTTCAATAAAAACTGTCCACAGTATAGATTTTAAAAAAATATACTTGTACAGTGTTAGAGGCACTCATGGTCTAACGGTTATTGCCAAAGGAAATGGATGAGGTAATCGGAGTTCAAAGGGACTTTGTATCACATCTTGCCTGTGGTGGAAGTATTGAGTAGATACATGAACTCTAGCCAAAGTTGTTTTTTTTTTATACTGACTCAGCCAAAGACAGAATTTTCATTAACATAATGGCAATAAACTATTTTTTTTATTCTCATTTTTAATTTTGTTTTTTTCTCCTTTTTCCACCAAGTGTATTTCTCTACTTTTTTTTCCTTCTGTTCATTGGCAATCTTATTGTAAAGATCTTCCTGACTAATATTACTTAGAAGCTTCATGCGGCAAAAAAAGTCACTAGTTTTAATATGAAGAAAATTATTTGACTAACTGAACTCTCAGCTCCACTGATTATTTAATGACAATTGCAAGCTCAAATTAACGCAACAAATATAAAGTTAGTTTTTATCTAAATACTCTTGATACAAAGTAAAACACTTGGAACTACTCTAAATCTTTAATTTTTGATTTTAAAAAATTACACAAAAAAATAAATCTTGGTATAAAGTAATGTACACTTTTGCATATCACTTAATTTAGATAGAAATGAACATACTGGCATAGATGAATAGATAGATATGAACAGATTCAGATACCGAGATAGCTAGATATGAGCATAATGAGATAGCTAACAAACTATACTGATATAGATCGATAACAAGATAGATAGATAATGAGATAGCTGAAATAGTTTACTGAAGATATCGAATAGGATAGATAGATAGATAGATAGATAGATATGAACAAACTGAGATATGAATAAAGATCAGCTCACAGAAATAGATAGATATGAATAGGGTTACATGCTTGAATAGTCAGAGATAGATAGATAGATAGATATGTAAAGTTTTTTTTTTTAAATACCAATGTAAAATGTTTGGGACCCTCTGCCATTTTTGCTTTTTAAAAAATTACACAACCAAATAAATTTTATTAAACAACGCTGGAAATTTTTACATGGCACTTATATTTGATGATGTTACTTAACCTAAGAATATAAGTTTATAGATTTAAAAATTGAAATCTGTCATATTTGATTGAGAAATCCCTTAAACCATTCAAACACTGAATCATATTTTTCCTCTTTGAGAGCATTCTTAAGGCACAATGTGACTTTATATACAGAATTGCATGAAAATAAGTACAGCCTTAACGGTTTTTTTTAAAAAAACGTTAATTTTCTTCTCAACGAAATATATTAGGATTTTATTATTTCTACTGAAACATTATACAATCAAAACAGATATTAATAGATATTATTTATTAACAAACTCTACAGCATTGAAATTCTGTAACCAAAAATATGAATACATAACAGTCAAAAAATAAGAACATCTCTATGAAAGAAGTTACTTCAAATCAATATTTAAAGTGACTGCCTTTATCTTTTTTTACATCTGTTTAGAGGCTTGATGTTATGCCTATTTGAATACCTTCCCTGAAGATACTATCTTCTCATCTCAACCTTTAAAAGAAGCAACACTTTGCATAGAACATATACAATATTAGTACAATATCTATATACAGATCAACTTTTGTTATGTAATTCATCCAATAGTTCCCAAAAATGTCCTCTTAATTTCTTTTTCTTACCATTATTTCTGGAATCATTCAATTCAATCTTTATTTTTTTTTTACACTATTACTGTTTTTGATTGGACAATTTGTTCCAAAAATATATTACTCTATTAGCAAAAAAACCCAATTGGTTAATTGGCTTTGTTTTTAAAATCTGCCTAGACAGTAAATTTCCAGTTTGCAGAGAAATATTAAAAAAATTTCAACCATAATTAGAAATTCCATTAATTGACCTCACAAGATTTGGAATTGTTTTCCACTCCAATGATATGCAGTCTTTCAATTTTGTCTTGGATGAGGGTTGTTTTTATCTTTGGTTTTGAAGAAAATAAGCTTTTTATAAAAAAAAATGTACTTATTAATGGGAAATACTGTATGCAAGGAATTATTTTGTGTTATTTGATTCATATAACCTCTAAACCAAACACAGATTGAATTACATTTGTTTCTCTTTCAATTGGTAAGTATTTAATGGACATTATATCAGCCAGTATTATTGTTTCTCTTTCTCTTTTAATTGATAAGTATTTAACAGGGATGATATCAGCCAGTATTGTTGTAAAAATTTGCTTGTCTATTGATGCTTGAAAACTTTACATGATAAAAATGTCATTAGTTTCAATACAAAATAATTCACTTAACTAAACAATCAAACACTCATGTTGATTATATTTATGTTAGTAGCAGCACCAGTATTGGTAATAGCAAATACAAATTAGCATAACGCTTAGTAAATCTACATTAGTAACTTTATATCTTTCACACTTTTTGTTCTATGTCTTTTCAAAATCACTGGCACAAACTTGAAATGAAAATTCAGTTGATAAATCATTTGTCAAATTATGCAAAATATTTTTTTACAGAGTATGTTCAATTTTTTTCAGAGCTAAAAGAACAGAATTATTCTCTTGAGAAAGAATTGGTCTGCAAATATTAATGGAATTATGTAAAGTTTGCCAAACAGTGAATTAAACTTAATTGAATTTAGATAGATTTTCACTGGCTGTTTGTAGAGTTTATTGTGTAAGCTTTTTGAATGATCACTTTGAATAAACTGGGTATTTGTTAAGAACTGATTATCATTTTAGCCTGTCAATGATGGTTGAAAGTCTAAAAACAAATTCCTTTTTTCTTCTTTTTTTTCCTATTCATGATTTCGTACAGATCTTTTATCAAGTGTTCTAGCATTTAGGCTATATTTTCTGCTTTGCATCTCTAATTATGATAAATAGATAGATATAAACAGACAGAAATAGATAGATATATAAATAGATAGGTATGAACAGACTATGATATATGTATTTACTGAACCCTTCTACCACAAGCAGGATGTAACATAAGGCCAATTCTTAAACAGGGTATAACTGGTATAAAACAGAGTTTTCTTTCTTGTAGACCAGTTGCTATACTAAGGTTAAAGAGCCCAGTCTGCCCAAATATGTAATGATAGCTGGGCAGAGAATAGTTGAATTCATACCTTTCTCAAAGATATTAGCATCATGTGAAATGCCTCATGCAGGATGTGAACTTAGGTCATGGGGTCTATTTCTTATAACAATAACCATTATGCCATGAGTGCCTCCCAAAGATAGATAGATAGACAGATAGATAAATAAATAGATAGGAACAGACTAAGATATATATATATATATATATATATAGATAGATAGATAGATAAATAGAAACAGATTGAGATAGATAGATAGGAACAGACTGATATATATATATATATATATATATATATGAGAAAGAGAGAGAGAGAGAGAGAGAGAGAGAGATGAACAGACTAAGATAGAGAGATAAACTACTAGTAATTGTAGGAAGTACACAACTACTTCAGCCAGCAAACAAATATTAAATATTTTTATAAGTTCTGTTCAAAAGGTATTTTTCTGAATGATGCCTGGAAATTTTAAAACAAATACTTTTCTTTTTTTCTTATTCAACATTTGGTAGAAATCTGTACATTGGTTGGTCTAGAGTTCATGGCATATCAACATTTTTAATGCCAAAGCCATTCTGGTAGAAAAACAGTATTTTACTCATAGCTGGGGAGATAAGGCGCTTCATACCTTTCCTAAGGGTATTACTTTGAAAGTAAACATAATAGTATGATTAGAGTTCGAATTTGTTTACTATGATGCCGCAGTCCAGCACATGTCAATCATTACGCCACAGAGACTTCACTTTTCAAGAGTTTATATTGTATTTTCTATTTGGCAGGTCTGATTATTCTTGAAATATTCTGATATTATGCTAGAAAGTGATAGGATTGTATCATCAACATCATCATCAAGACATACTGACTGTATGGATTCCTTTGACTCTTTTTTGCTATCCGCCCGAACCAGCCATCGGTCTTGGTAAGTTCTCTTAACAGCAGCCAGGGTTTTATCTGAGTTCACATGCAGACCAATGCCTCTTGCTATTTGCTCCAGGTTATGTAGCAGATATTTGGCTTAAGCAGGTGTATTTGCAAGAAGTGCTAGATCATATGTGTAGTCTGCATTGGTAAGAGTTACAGAGGGACGGTGTCTGCTTTTTATCTTCTTTTAGGGTGAAACTATTTTCTTTCATTAGGATTATATGCTTCTTATTATAGTGTTATTTACTGTCCCTATTACTTCTGCCCTAGTTTCTACATTTAATTGAATTGCATTAATCTTTACAGAATTAAAAGTTATAGTCAATCACTATGAGAAAGACAAATTTCCAGAACATCTACCATAATGTAATGGTTAACAAACTTGCCTCATGAATCAATTCGCTTGTGCAATGATGATGATCCTCTTTGAATGTCCCAATGGTATAGCTTAGTGCCAAACTAATCTAAACTTAGTAACTATTGGGTGTCCCCAACCCTAAATTTCTGTTTTTGTTATCAGATAGCATTTAAAGTGTTTAGTTTTAACTTCATTCAGCATTTCAAAAATTAGCAAAATTTTCAACAGACATTTTTCTGCTTTACTTACTATAGATCTGATTAACTGTACTGTACATTTACAACAAATGAATATCTTAATGCCCCTGACCAGATATCCATATTTATAAGAATGATCTTATTGTAATCTATCGTGTTTTAATCAATATGACAGCATCTCCTCATTAAATAGCAAATCTAGAGGAAGACCATGCCACTAGAGGGCTTTGCTGCTAGAAGACATTGCCGTTATAGGAGGGCTTTGCTGCTAGAGGAAGACCTTGTCTTTAGAAGGCAGCTTTGCTGCTCAATGAAAACCTAGTAAACCAGTTTATATACCTCAGTAGTCAAATCTTATCTACTGAAAGTCAACATGTGCATAGGTTATTGACCATATGTAAATTTGATAAAATAAAATGGGCATTCTGCCTAGCTTTAGATGTGTCAGCACTACTGTATAGCTGCACAAGTTCAAACAAAATGTCTAGAGAAAAGGCTAGATAAAAACTATACAAGGATGCTGTGTGCTATTCTGAAAAAACCTGAGAGCAGCATCCTACAAAATAATAGATGTACAGCCACTTACCCCCATCACAAAAATCATCAAAGTAAGGCATTCTGGGGATTACAGGAGTAACTTGGTAACTATTCATTCAGAAAGATTGTTGTCGACTATATTGTGACAGTTGTTATGTTAGCATGTTTTTTTAATTTGTTAACATGAGGGAATTTTTTTGTTAACATGAGGGAATCTTTTATTAATTGATTTTAACTTTGAAAACAGAGGAAAATAAACCAAAATTTTATTAAGTTATGCCTCTTTATTTAAAAAAAGAAAAACAAAAAGAAAAATGAAAAAAGAAGTATCAAAAATGAAAAAAAAATTTGAACTAGGGAATGACAATTTATTGTGAACAGAGCACACAGATACTACACTATGATCCTTGGTAGAAAATGCTGATCATATTTAGATAATCTTGTCATTCTTTACTGGAACTTTCTATCGATATAGTTTCTGACTAAACTTAGCTCAGTTGTGGCACAAAGCCAAATGATGTACCCAGTGAGAACAACTCATTAACAATGGTTTGCTAATCTATTTTGCAAACCATTACACTATATAAGATACCCATTGTGTATCCATTTTATGTACAGAGTGATCTTTCTTTTTATTCATCTGTCTATGACTTCTACTAGGATCAGAGTGTTGTATCTGCATGCTTTGCCTAGGATTAAAGTGTCACTTCCCAGTAGTTCAGTCTAAGGTTAGAGTTTATCCAAGGAAAACTAATTAAAAATTTAACAAAAAACATTAAGATTAAAAAATAAAAAGATAATCTCTATATTTGTACATCTGGATTTTTCTTATTGATTGATTTTAATGGTAAGTCAATCTATCTTGAATTATTCTATGCCTAGAGGTTAGGGAATTACATACATTGTATATATTTACCTACCCCTCTGCATGAGCAGGATGCAACAAAAGGTAAATTTTTAAACGGAGTTTAACAGGTTTTGAATTCAGTTTTCCTCTTCTAGACCAGTTACCATACCAAGGTTGAAGGGCCCAGTCTACCCTACTATTAACCCATAGTTGGAGGAAGAAGAACTGGATTCATACCTTTCCCAAGGATATTAGCACTATATGAATTGCAATCAGTCTCATCTAGGATTTGAACTCGAGTCCCTGTCTCCCTTACACCACGAACAATTGCATTCATTGTATATTCATTTTTTTTTGTCATTTCTTAGGAGTTTTTTTTTCACACTGTCTTAGATATGGGACACTAACAGGCACTACCACTCTGGGTTGAAATAATGGCAATGAATACTTCCTAGTTCTCCGGAACTGGAGCCTCACCATCAGATACAGTTTAGTGTAATACCCAGGACACCATATTCTAGTAGAGGTTTTACCCCTTTGCTGGAGTCAGTGTATTCCAAGCCTCACTGACAAGGTGAATTTATTTTTGAAGAATTAATAAATTTCACCCCCTTCAAAATTATATTCGCATATTTTATATCTTAGTGTAAAAAAAAACAAATAAACAAAAATATGTTGAATTTCTATGAGTCCTTATACTACATTTTAATCTTAATTAAAATGGTTAAAAAGAGATCCTGCTGTGCCAAGCATAAATAATCCTGTCATTGTTTATGAGAAGGTTATTTGGTGATGCCCAGCTCCTCCCTGAGTTACAAGTGACAGGTTGTACTAGGTAACACGGTAGCAGTAGCAAACAATAATCCCAGACCTTACCCAAAAATTTACAACTTAAAAACAAAGCATCTATATATTTACACATTTTTTTGTATTTATTTTTTAAGGGAGTTTTAAATTTATACTCTTTGAAATAATGGCCATTTTCATCTGAAAATTTTATATTTAAATAAAATAACCTTTGGATTTCCATGAAAACAGATACTACTCTCTGATCTAATGCAGATGTGGTATAGAGGGTAACACTTTGATCTTAGGCAGAGCATAAAGATACTATGCTCTGATCTTAGATAGAAATGGTGATTCATGTGTAAATAATCACATTATTTTTTACAAAAATTATATCTATGCATATAGGGTAATTTTGGCTTAGCAATAAAGTTTATGTGATCTGAGAAAGATAAATCTCAAAATAAAAACTAGAACTACAATTCAAATAAACTGCAATGTTGACTGAAATCTTCTTACTGAAATCATCAATGGAGAAACTTCTTATCAAGAGTTTTTGTTTCTTTCTCATAATGCCTGAAGGTTTTGTTGACACCCTCAAAGGTGTACAAAAAAAAAAAAAAAAGATTTGATAAAGAAGAAAATTATGATCACTTTTATCACGTATCATGTATGTTTATTGCTCTTAGCATGTTTCTAAAATTATGAACTGTTGTATCTGCTGTTTTGTTTATCACCTTTATAGAAAGTCTACAAAGGAAATAGTCTTATTTAAAAAATATCTTTAAGATATTTACAAAATACTCAGTTTTGTAGGGAAATACTTGAAGTTTATTATTGCAACTTATACTCAACTTATTGGTGAAAATGATGGTTGCTTTTACAGTATGTCAAACCTTGTTGGGTTATTTTATACTGGAGTCAATTTAACAATTATAGTTTACAATAATAAAAGTAAAGTTTACAACCTTAATCAAGGGTGACCTGAAGGCTCCCTTTTCAATAGCTACAACACTGAGGTGTAGAGGAAGGCACTATTCCATTTCCTGCATTGCTCCACTTTACCCTTGATCCTTACCTTATAGTGCTGAGTGCTAAGCAAGGCAACATCAAGTACCATTTTTTGAGTCTTTGGAATGACTCGACCGGGGATTGAACCCCGGTCTCCTGGACCATTGGCGAACACTCATTAGACCAATGTATCTTTACATTCATTTTAAACGGGTAAACTGACCCTGGATCAGAGTGGACCTGAAAGTAATGACAATTAAAGGGTGACAATATACTCCCTAAAACTTCAGAACTGGAGTCTCACCACCAGATTCAGTTTAGTATCATAGCCAGAACACTTTTCTTTGGGGTGGAGTCCTTCCCCTTCTGCAGAAGATGTAGTTTGCATATTCTGGAACCTGCTCATAGGACAGCTGAAAATTTGATGTTTCATAAGCTCATATTCATATTCTCAAAACTCTGGAATTTTTTGAGTATTTTGGTGGTTGTAGTGCAAAAGATTTTCAGAATAATTGTGTTTTGTGGTGAATGGATTATTTTAGTATGTTTTGAGTCAGCAAATGGAACTAATTGAGTTAAAGTAAGGATTGTGATGGCCCAGCCTCTCCCTCCAATTTTCACAGCCTTGTGCCAAATTAATGTATCTAATATAATAAATATTTACTTGAATTCTTAAGATGTGTGTGCCTTATTCCAGCAGATGATCCAGCATGTCTGTCTTAAGTTGAGCTCACACACACACACACACACACACACACACACACACACACACACACACACACACACACACACACAAAACCCACCATCATTAAGGTAGGTTTTTCTAATATTTTTCCCTCCTTATAGCTGATGTACTGTTACCCACAATAGAAGATGTTGTAGGTGATCAGAAAGGACTGAGGATCTGAGGAAATCATGAGAATTGAAATTGGAGAAGCTACCTGGATCATCGGCCTGCTCTCCCTCCTTGTTTTGAAAGGAGATATAATGAAGTTTGTATCAAGAAGGTTCTATTTATTTGCATCCCTCTCTCTAGAGGGCATTGAAACTAACATTTCCATGGGATATCGGGGATCTCCCTCATAACAGCATCATTGGTAAAAAGATGAGCTTTGAATCTTGCCATTACTTCTGTAGTTGATTTAAGGTTAGTAAATTTGAATGCTCAATGACTGAGATCTGACTCGAAGAGGAGTCAACTTCTTTCTCACCTTCAGTTCCATTGGATGGATATTTTGTGTTTACAGGAGACTCACTTTGATTCCAACTTCAGTGATGGCATATTGTCAAAGATATACCAATCTTTTCCTGGCTATTTTGATGGTCGTGCCAGAGGGGTCTTCTGGCTGATGAGTAGAAACCTTAATGCGACATGTTCCCTTGGTTTTTCTAATCTGGTGAGTAGACTTTATGTGCTGGACATTACCATAAAGGACAAGGTGTTTTGTTTCATTGGAGTTTATGGGCCCAATGCCACCAGTGGGCTTCCCAATTTTTTTGGTACATCAAGTTTGTTGTGACACCATCAAGGCAGGTAGTTTCAGTGGGAGATCGGAACACCATCCTTGATCCCCACATAGACTGGAGGCGCTAGACAGCTTATGAACAATTTGAATGCAAAATACTTCTGAGAGTTTGTTGTGTGATTTGATCATGCTGATAAATTCACAGAAAAGCAACCAAGTAGGGTAGAATGGACTTGGACTGGTAGAAGTGCTTCAGGTTAGCTTTCGAGCTACCATGACCAAGTCTTAATAAGGAGAGTCAACTTAGATTTATAAGGTGGTCCACGTTTTGAGTTGTTTAAAAATTATGACCACAGATTTGTCTAGGTCTCAAATAAGTTAGATAAGCCTAAGGGTAGGATGTCTGGTAATTGGAAATTCAATGCATCCTTGTTTGATCACAAAGATTTTCAGGACAAGCTAGAACTAATGCTAAAGTGGGAATTGATGGGTGCCATAATTAAGAATAGTTGGTAGACTAAGTTTAAAGATAGAATTAGATCCTTTGCTGCCGACAATAGCAGAAGACTCAAGCTAGATAGACTAGCAGCGCAAAGAGTGTTCAAATCTAAAAGGGTGGTAAAGGAAAGAGATAGCATAGAAACTAAAACAGCTAAGATGGAGTTGGCTTTTTCACATAAAAAGATACTAGGCTCTAGTAGTTAGGACTAGATTAAAAAGAATCACCAACCAAGGACATATCATGAGTGTTACATTGCTGGACAGACAACGTCAGACAACAAACAAAGGCATTTACTGGGAGTTTTGTGATTACTTTCAGAAACTTTTCATCAAGGTGTCTGGACTGAGTTCTGCTCAGTTCAATGCCTATCTTGCCAACTTTCCTTGCCTCAAAGCAATGGAAGTGGCTGGGTGTGAGTGACTCATTAGAGAAGAGGAAATTCGATAAGCGCTGAAAACAGTCGAAAAAATACTCCCAGAATCAATGGTCTTCCTTACAAAGAGTACTTAAGGCTATTGCACATGTTTGTCCCCTTGTAGGTGACTGTCTATAACAACTGAATGAAATAGGGGATAATCCTCTAATGATTCACTAGGGGTATAGTAAAGTTTCTTCACAAGAGCAAACATGATGGGGACAGAACTAGTAACTTTCACTCTTTAACGATGCTAAACACTGACTTAAAGATTTTAGCAGACCACTTGCAGACTGCATTGCCTACTCTAATTGGTCCGGAATAGTTTTGCGCTGTTAAGAGCAGGAATATTCATGAAAGTTTTCATTCGGTTCGCAAAATCATAGAAAAAGTTGACAGTCATGCTGCACTGATCAGTTTAGCTCAGTTCAAGGCCTTTTATAGGGGTGACCATAGTTTTTGGAGGCTGTTTTTTCCTCAGCTGGATTCAGGCTAAACTTTCTCTGCTAGATTCACCTTCTGTATGTGTCCCCCAGATTTATGGTTGAGGTGAACTGGGTAAGATCAAAACCTTTCATTCACTAAATCAGACTGCCTTCTGGGTTGGCAAGAGGCTTTTCTCAGCGTGTCGGGCAATTTCACCAGAGAGCATTCTGTGGTGACATGGAGAAGTTGATCACACACACTTTCTTTCACTGCCCAGTTGTATGGCTGTTGTGCAAACATCTTGAAGGCTTTATAAAATGCAACATCATCAGATGTAGCATTTCCTAACTGCTGGGCTAGGACATACTTTGGTCGGCCATGTTCACAGGTTCACAGATCAGGTAGGGTGTGTCTTGGTTCTGGTGGCAGTTGGTTGAAGCTGTCTAACATGGATTCCAGGAAGCCAGCATTCATGTAATGCGCACTAAGACCAGCACTCCTTAAGCCTCAGGGCACCGTTCTCCCAGGTTCTAACCCTCCTTGGCGGGGCTAGGTTTATTGCCTGGTGCTTGCGGAGCCTCTTTTTAGAGGAATGTCAACAGGGCCTGAGGCATTTTTGGGAATGCCAGGCATATCTGGGCTATAATCCTGTGCCCGGACCCACCTTAAAAAAGGCCTTGTACTACACTTGCCCGTTTGGTGGGGCGCACAACAAATACCTGAATGCTACAGGGTTCGTGTCCTGAATGGAAAGTTTTTTGTCTTGGAAGCTAGTTCTGTATGTAGAAATGTAGTTTTGTTGCTGAACAGGATGGAACACTTTGTGATTCTCTGCTTACTATGCATTATGAGAGTTGTAATTTGGACAAAGCGACAGAAAGGATTCCATGAAAATGAATCTTTCTCATCTCAGACGCTGGTGGCATTTTACAAACATCAAATCAAAATTAAAATTCTGTTTGATACACTAAGACTCTCTTATTTGGAATTCAGCTAAAGGTGAGTGAAAGTTGCATGCTTGTGTTGTGTGAAAAGTGCTAATCTTGGAATCTTGTTAGAGATTACAGGTTGACAAAGGATTTTGGGTCTTTGGAAAGTTTAGTGATAACCTATCCAGGTAAGTGAGACTAGTTTTTGCCTGTTTTGAAAAAGTGATTTCACTTAGCTAGAGTATGTTAGCTCATTGACTGAGACTTGAATTTATAGAATTTACACTCCAATATTTTTTTAAATATTCATGATAGAAAAAATTCTAGAAAATAGGATCTTAATTCACTTGTTGTGGGACCAATAAATATGTTGATCCCACAAACTTTTGAAAAATAAGTGATTGATGACCAACTAGGCAAAAATGACAAGGATAAGAGGGTTAATTCAAAAGGCCAAGATTTATTTGGCGCATCGATAACAATAAGAATTGGTCTGCTCAGGGACCAGGATGTAGACTAAATTGGTGTGTGTGACTGGCCTGTCGCGGGTCTGAAAATTCAGTTACTGGTTGCAGAGGCTGGATGATCGGAGACCTGGTTGTGCAGTACTTTGGTTAATCAGAGATGTGTCGATGTGGCTTCAGTGTGTTAGTCCGAGCAGTGGTTGCTCGTAAACAATGGTGATGCAGAACTCCGCTGCTTCGTGAAGCAGGGAGCTGGTAGCTTGGTTGTGCAGGAACAGCTGCTGGTGAAGCTGGAGTTGGTCTGCAGGTGCTGGTAGCTTGAAGGTGCAAGAACTTCTGCTGATGAAGTTGGAGTCGGGAAGGTGTAGTGAGAAGACTAAAAGTGGTTTCAGAAGACTTTCTGAGGTTAATTCTTAGAAGAACTGTTTGAATGAGAAAAGCAGCTGTGATTGGTTTGGCTGGCTGTGATGGATCCATGGCTGTGTTTTGTTCCTGCATTGTCAGCTGGATGGAGTCAAGACATTGGCTGTTGGGTAGGCCTGGAACTGTGAGTCTCTAGCAGCTGCTGCTGATAAGGCCTTGATAGGTCAGCTATGATCAGAGGAGGTACAGATTACCTCCCTCTCCCACTGGCGGTCTCAGCTGGAATATGTATATTTGTCTCTGCCTTCTACCAGACAGGAGTTGACACAAAGTCAAATGACCCAAGGGTTGAATTATAGTGGGGGTTAAAGGAGGGGAAGGTCAGACCTGAGCCGAGGCTTGAGCCTAGCTGGTCATCGATTCTTGGGGATTCTTGGTTTGAGTAGCTAGAACAGCCACGATACACTTGTTCCCGAAACAAAAACGATGGACATCAGTGAACTAATTAGTTTTGGGGATCTATTGGTCAGGGAAGTCACGTGATTTGTGCTCCCAATTACGTCTGCACTTTTGATTTTGTCTTGCGCAAAATAGTGTATTTGGAGTTGATCACGTGACAAGGTTAACTATATACACTCTACATTTCTGATAATTCACTCTCTTAGATTCTGAATCCCAGCTGTACCCTCAGAAACATACAATGGGTGCATGTATAGTAAGCAAGTTCTTTCTTCTCCTGTTCTGCCAATCAGTCGAAAGATTTCATAGAACCTAAGACGCTTCGGCAAAACCAGGAAGAGACAAAAGGCCTGTGTATTAGTACTTTTGTGTGAAATATTTTATCAAGATGCACATATAGCCTTTAGGACACTGTTAATATTTAGTCTACTTGCATCCACCAAGATAATAACACACTCACACACATACACATGAATATTTGACAAACTATATTTTGAACATTTGTAATATTTTTTATACTGTACTTGTTGATATATAGATGGATTTCTGTTTGTATTGCTTTGTTGTGAATCTTCTTTTGTCTATGTTGTTGTATTGTGTACATTTTAACAACAAATTTAATGACAGGTGCAAAGGAAACAGGTTTTTTTTTTATTGTTCTCTTTCAACCAGTGAACTAGTTTTTCTGCCTTGTTGGTCTATGAGGATGGTTTCAATACTATGGGAAATTTTAATGACACCCCCATATGGGTTGTAATAAAGAATAAGCAATGTGGTAAGACATTTAAATATGTTTATATAAGAAATATGAAAGAGTTGCTAAAGTACATTCCTTTAGTGGTCAATAGTCTTTAAGAGAACAAAGTTAAAATTATAATACACCTTTCTATGGTTGGTGAATGTCCTATTGTCTTTCTGTATATTTTCTGGCTGTATTTAAGACTGTTTTAAGAGTGATGTTGATGTTTGGTTTTGTAGGGCTCAAAATTGTCTTCTTGGTTCTGTTTGTAGTGTTGGGTGGTCTGCTCACACTATTTGTTACCAAGCTGTCTTTTTTTCAAGTCTTGCCTCGTGGAGACCCTAGTCGCTTCCACCTGTCTGGCCATGCCGAAATCACTTCTGCCTCTCCCCATCCCAACTCACATCCTCAAATCCCTTCCATCCTGCCTTCTCCTTCTACCCTTGGCCTTTTTACATCCAGGTACACAGCTGTCTCAAGGATAACTTTCTTATAATACTAATGTTTCTTTTTCTTTTATCTGTATATATTTATTGTACTCATTTGTTTTTTTATTGGGTATATTGTATAGTAAACAAAATTTTTGTAAATAAGATTTTTAATCATCCCTGCCTCCTTCACATCTATGTAAATATGTGAGACACTCATTGAGTAACTGGCTTGTTTTTGTGGTTGGAGTGTGAAAGATTTTCGGAATTATTGTGTCATTGTGGTGAATTGATTATTATAGTAGTTTTTAGGCTAGTAAATGGAACTAATTAGAATAACGTCAGGATGGTGATGACTAGCCTCTCCTCCAACCTTTTTACAGCCTCCATGAAAAATAATTGAATGAAGTTTTGAAACCTTGCGGGAATTAAGCTGGAATGCTAGATGGGAACTGATCCCTTCAGCTGGGAGAGAAAGTCTGATGTTATGAAGAGCCAAAACTGTTGATGACTCCAGGAAATACATCACTGATAATGCATTCCAGTGTGTAGTTGCATGATTAATGAATGGTTCCATAAGGTGAGTACTTCCAACTTGATACTGTTTCGGTAAAAAGCTGATTGATCATTAATAAGTTTTGCATATTCTAAAATATAATTTCTTAGTGAAATGAAATAAATTCAATTAAAATGAAAACAATGTCAGTACTAAAATTAAGTTTCAAATGATAACTAAAATATGGTCTTACTGTCTTTTGTTACAGGAAATCATTGAATACTTTTCCCGACTTCCTGACACACGTTGCCAAACGACTGAATTCAGATCACAATTGCCAAACTTCATTTCTCTTTCTTTACAATTCTTGACACTCTTCCAGTATTTCAGAGAAAGTAGGTTTCATAGCATTATACATACTTAAAAAGAATTCAGAGAAAGACATTTTATTGTATGACATGTGACCTTAATCAAAAGATCATCTAATAAAGTAACATCAGTGACCTATGCACTGCAAGCAATACCTGTACAAGAATGGATCAATAAGTCCATAGATTGATAAATAATCATCAGCTGAATTTTGATATTAAATTTTCACTGAATAACATTTAATTTATATGATTAATATTTACCACAAAAATAACAACACTAATAAGAACTATGATAAAAAACAAATATTTGTTAGGTAAAATAAATAACTTTTCATGATTATGAACTTTTTGATATCTCTCTATCGATCTATCTATCAATGCTGATGGAGAGAGAACTCGAGCTCCACACTATCACTTCTGGCAAGTCCTTCAAACTATATCTAGTGTCCGCACACAGCTGATGTAAGTCTTTACTGGTTGGTCAGCACTGTCACGTCCATGTATAAGAGTTCAAAAGAGAATATTGCTTATGAGTTTGTCCTTGTTTCTCCAGCAGGGTCCCATAATTCTTGTTTGTCTTATTTGAATGGTTTGTGAGATAGAAGGTAAGTGACAGTAGAGCTGCTGTTTTGTGGGGTGTTGCTTCCAGGATTTGTTTAAAACAGCACATAGTATTCATGTTTTGTTCCCATCTAGCTTTTTTTCAATGTGTTTCATTTCTATATGATTGATAACCTGTCAATTGCATTCCACACCTTTGCTAAATGTATGTTAACATCACTTTCAGTAGATGAGATATTGCAACTGAAGAATGTGAACTTGTGAATCTAAGAGACCTGCCACTTAGATAGCTCCTTCTTGTTTAAAACACATGAACTCTGTTTATTTGCTTTCATGTAGAGGCCAATGCCTCCTGCTGCTTGTTCAAGGTTATGTAGCAAGGATTGAACTTGGGTAGGTGTATTTTCAAGAATCCTAACATAGACTAATATAGTTTAAAATCCGATTGAATAAGCGTTTCCTGTGAAGACAGCATGTCTGACATTTCTTTATTTCTCAGTTGGTGTATGTTGAAATTTTGTCATGATTGACGATTTGAATTTCAAAAGATGAATATTCATCTCAGTCATAGCATACAACCCTATTTTCCTGCCTTCTATGATAACACAAAAGTGTCCATCTTACAAGAACATGACATTTGTGGGGCTTGTTTTTAGATATTGTGTGCAGAAAACAAAATAAGACTGACACTGAAAGCAATGTGTGACTCACATGTAAACAAAAGTTAAGTGTTGTGTTCCTTGTTTATATCATAACACTCATTCCACCAGCAAAGCTTTAATGTAAATAATTCAAAAATCATTTGTTTCCTAAAGTTTTCGATACATGGTAGACTCACTGGGAGAATTCGCCCAAGCACAGATCCTTAATTCAATGTTTTGTGTTTATA
The DNA here is from genome assembly GCA_963585895.1 of Sepioteuthis lessoniana. Classification (NCBI taxonomy): domain Eukaryota; kingdom Metazoa; phylum Mollusca; class Cephalopoda; order Myopsida; family Loliginidae; genus Sepioteuthis; species Sepioteuthis lessoniana. The sequence goes on along the minus strand of CAUZXS010004326.1, from coordinate 50,791 downwards.
CTTCTGTAGGGAATAAATAAATAAATAAATTTAAATTGAATTAAAAAAGAAAATTATTAAAATATGCAGAAACTCCCAGAGGCTTCTGACAGGGGAGATGCATGCATAAAGAAAAAGGGACCTCCCAACAAAAGGAAGAAGCTCATTCTCTTTCAGCAGTGACCAGCAGAGTGACAACACCTTGATCACTAATGGAGGACGCCACGTGTTCATCTTTGGACGACGTGTTGGCTACCCCTTTCACTAGTAGCAACTGTCTCAGTTAACAGTAGGTCAAAATATAAAAAGCTACAAAATGGACCTATCGAACTAGGAACTAAAACACTGGACTTGGACAAACTCCCAAAAGTGACCAACACATTGTTAAAGCTTTAAAATAACAAATGAGGTCACATTTATACCAAGAAACAATTAATGTATTTTTAAACACCTTGACTGGGGGATTCAACCATTTCAATTGTATTCAGGGAAAATTCCCTCACCCATTGAATGGTTGTTGAACCCAGGAAATAAAGGAAAAATAAGAAAAAACGTCTTTGCCTCTTATCTATTGCTATCTTCTTTTATATAATTCTTTTTGGGCCTTCTTGTTCAAGGAGTTTTATCAACAAGTCAATGTGGGGTAAAAATAAAATAACTTCAGAATGGAGTCAGATAAAAAAAATGGTAACACAGCTTGCCCTGACCTCTGCCTGACCCCATACTTCCTATAATTAACTTTGCATGCAAAGCATCATGTGAGGGTTGCTTTGATGTATTTCCAAGGAAGCTAAAATAAAAGGAATGAAGGAAATTGTGCTCTTGCTTTCACCTACAAAGCAATATTTTCCATGCACGTACTCCTCTGATGATTCAACGTCAGAACCTGAAAAGTTGTGGACTGATTTCTCCAAAAACCACTTTTGAATTTTTAATAGAATTTTTTCGATTTCAGGATAGATACAGTTAAGAAGGGCATTATAAACCTATATGGGCATTCATGTCTCCATTGATGATTAGAATGTTGTGTTTGGGAATGTATCAAACAAAGGAAGATAGCTTGTTGTAGATGGTGTTAATGTCCATTTCATCACTGGCATTGGTGGAATTGTAGCAAGAGACAATTGTTGTGGAGGGATTGTAATTTCTGAGCCAAACAATTAGTGGCTATACATATTAAAGTAAATAGGTCCACTGCTCTTTTGAGAGTTTTTCACACTAGCATTAGTTGATGATTTTTCACTGGAGTCTGAGTGAAAGTAAGTCTCATTATCATTATTTAATATGCTTAAAAGCTACAAGTGTTTTGGACTTTTTATGTCCTCTTCAGTTGATTTGACTTCTAAGTTCTGGGTGTTTTCTTTTGTAGCAAAGATTGTTTTGATAGGTTGTTTTGATTTTATTCAGTTCCAGATTTGTGTCTGTGAATATCCCATTGGAGTTAATTGCTTGTGAAGACCTCTAGTCTAGGTGATTTTTTTTTGTTTTTTGTGTATATATATATATATATATATATAAGTATGTATTCTAGATGACTGCATACATGTATGTACACTCATGTATAAATACACTTATACACACATACATTGTGTGTACATGCTGTTTTTGGAGCAATGTGTAGTTACCAGTCTGGTTGTTGTATACTTCTCATAGCCACCCAAAATGATATCAATCACAACTGTAATACAAATACATATATAAATACAGGTGGACTCTTTCGTTTCAGATACGAACGGGTTTATTAATTTCTGGCTTGGGTCCATGGCGACACGAGGAAAGAGACACAGTTCTTAAAAGTTTTTGTTAACCATACTATGCTGACCCCACCCCAATCCGCAGCACATCTTATGATGTTTAAGATCTCAATTCATCTCTGCCGGTCAAGATCCGAAAAATTCAACCGCTGCCACAGTGGTAGACAACGCAACTCTCGCCTCAATGGTCCAATCTCAACTGATGTCTTTTTAAAATCCTCAAATTCTCAGGACCATCTCTTCTGTGCATGACGTCATCTACACTCCAGCCCCATTTCCTGTCTGGGGGTTTATTATGACAAATGGTGATTGTCATATCCTTTCTGCACGAGCATCAAACTGCACCAAATGACTCAAAGCCTGACCAAACTGAATGATAAAATATAATTTACAAAAAATGATTAATATAAAAAAAATCATTTCTTAATTATATAACATGGTATATTAGTATTATTTCAAAGTCTCCCTGACTGCATTCATTTTCTAGTAATTCAAATTTGATTTTATGTAAAGAGATTATTGTTCAAGTCCTTGGGTTTAACCAATGTATATTTCATTGCAGCTTGTGTATTTGATTATGTAGAATATAATTTTTTTGAATTGGAACTTAGATCTTAATTTATTATGAATGTTATTTTGGGGATTTTCGGAGGCAGAGAATTTTCTTTTTATGATTATATTACATACCTGACATCTTTTATTTTTGCATTTTGAAACACTATGGGTTGTGTATTCTCCAAATTTAGATGAAGTATTGATGGGTGTCTGTGGGTTTGTGGTAAATATTTGAGATAATTTGGCCATTTTGATTTTTAATGAGAATGTCTAAAGATGGTAGTTCTTCAAATAGGGTGTAGGTTTTGGAGGAAGTGGTGTAAATTGTTAATGTTGCCCCATGAGCATTTCCCAAATATGAAACAGTTATCCAGATATCTTTTCCGTGATCTAATAAATTCTGTTTCTATGGGGTGCTGTGTTTTTTCCCCATGATTCCATATAGATCCACCCAACACCCTTGAAAAAATATATATGAATGAATAAATATGTGTACATTCATATATGCATGTGCACACACACACACATATATATAAATACATATATAAAAAAATAAATAAAAAACATTGGAATGGAAAGAACAAAGGACAAAAATTCACCCAATAACCTTTAAAATATGTGTACAAGTATATATATACATGAGTGTACAGCCATCTATACATGTGTGAACATACACACATACAAAATACATACTTATGTATATACAAAAAACATTTACATAGACTAGAGGTTTTCATGAACAATTAACTCCGATGGGATATTCACCGATACAAAGCTGGAATTAAACAAAATCAAAACAAACTATTAAAACTATCTTTACTATAAAAGAAAACAGCCAAAACTTAGCAGTCAAATTGATTGAAGAAGACATAAAAGTCCAAAACAAATGTACAACACAAGTATATGAAATGGCAATAAAAAGCTAAATACCAAATTTGAAATCATTTGTGGACCTATTCATTTTAGAATATTTACTTTTTTCTCATTAGACTAACAACTATTATATATATATATATATATATATATATATATATAAACTGTATTTGGTGACCCACAAGACATTTTGTTTCAGAATTAAGTAATCAATTTTGACATTGAAGGCATATGGATTTGTAAGAAATCATGAACTGTAGAGTTAAACTCTGTCACCTTTTGTCACCAGAGAAAGATAGATGTCATAAATATCTCTCTCTCTCTCTATATATATATATATATATATATATATATATATACTCACATACATTGAAAACTGTGTGGGTTTTGTATATGTATATATAAGTTAAATAGTATTATACTATTCTTCTTCAAGGATGGTTTTGGCATTAAATCACCAACAAAGTTTGATATTCCATTAAACAAATAAAGCAACGTAAACCCACCAACCAGCCATTCTCTCGTTCATTGTCAAAAACAAAAATAATCTGTCACCTTTTATCACCACACAAAAATATATGCAGTAAATATTCATCTCCATATATGTCTGTGTATATGTACACATACATGTAATGTATGTATACATATGTCAGTAGATTATATATATATATATATATATGAAAGGAATTTTGCTGAGAAAGTTGGCTAAGAAGTACTGTTTACAGTTGCACCTCCCAGAAGACTGTCAGCATGACCTTTTTTAGTAACTACTGTGCCTAGAACTTTTCCTTTACTGGAGAGTCAATGTCTTTTTAACTCAGGCTTGTTTAGCCCATTTGTAAATTTTTTTTACGAAAAAATGCTTCTCGATACACATCCCACATTCTTCTTAAAGTTTCATATGGTTTGTACCTCTGAGCCAGCAAAAATTGATGGCAGAACTCTGTTCCAGCCTACAGCATTCTGTTTGATTTGTTGCCATTTTGAATAACTGCAAAACAAATATTTCTGTAAGATTAAAATAATTTTTGCTTTAAACCTTGTATGTATATATGTACTACATGTTACAAGACGAGATCTTGCCTTGATTTGAAAAAACAAAAAGAAAGAAAAGAAAAGAAAAAAAAAACGGAAGTTAACACTTTGAGTTCTCAACTCAAAATGAAAAGTTACTCGCTCACGCATGGGCTCCGCGCAGAACTTCCGTTTGCGATAAATTAACAAAAAAAAATACATTAATAAATATCCAATCGGAACACTTCCCGCGGGGCACAAAAATTGCCGTTTGTGAGCCTACAAAAAATATATAAATAGACGGACCAAGTAATCATCACACAGACTTGTTCCTTCACACGACCCGTGTTAAGGATTCTACGCACCGTCCGGCGCCTGTCATTCGATACATCACACGATTGCCGCAGCTACCAACGCCGTCCTAATTCCGAGAAAACCATCCCTTCACCACGAGACAAGTACGGTACATGAACTTTGTAACTACTACCACTGAATTCATTCTTCAACTGTGAACATATTTCTCCATTCTACTCTCTGTACTTAATCTATTTATAAAAAATTTTCTATAACATCATTACTGTGTTATTGTGAGTATCTATACGTTCTTTGTTTTGCAACCATACGCATTTCTCGCCCACAACTCAGAATATAACATACAGTCAGGTGAAAATTATTTAGATATTAATTTAATTTAATTCATAATTAATTTTGTAGTCCTATGATATAATTACTTTTTTCTGGTTTGATTTTCTCTATATCTTCTCAGAAAAGTTCTAGGTTTCATTTTTTCTGTTCTAATAATTAGTGAATACTGTAAGAGTAAAAAGGTTAACAGATTAGTGATACTTATATGCAAGGGTGTGTGTGTGTATATATATATATATATACATATATAATAGAGTGAGAGAAAGAGAGAGAGGGGGGTATTATGGATCAATTGTTTAAGATATGCAAAAATAAAAATAACCCTAACATCTCACTTTATCAGATATATTTTCCAAAATTACAGGAAAATATCTTGAAATACTATAGATTAAATTTATTCAAAGCAATCACCATTAGCTTCAACCACTGCCTCCAGATGACTTTGGAATCTCCTGCAAGCCTTACCAACAGTTCCTTTGTTTAAATTGGTAAATGCTGCTATTATTCTCTCATTCAGTTCATCTTTATTGTTATACAATGTTTCGTTGGTCACTCACTCAAATGCACCACACACATAATAATCAAAGAGATTGCAAACTGAGAATTTAGGTGGCTACATGTTAAGGACTGATGTGGCCATAGAAACTCTGGCAGCTAAGACTGGGTTCTCCTGCTTGTATGGCTTGGCACAGGGTCTTCAAGCAGCCACTCTCTCCATTGAAGCCAGCACTACTTCTTCCATACACTTAATGTAGGTCTCTGAGTTGAGTCTAAGGCCATGTGAAAAGTTGAATGGAGGCATAACATCACCATCACTTGTGACCATCCAAAACACTGTGATGTAGACTGGGTGTTTGGTTTTCATCTATATCGGTAAATCTTGTAGGGAGAGAGAAAGCCAACAATTGTTTTGTGAGTCTACCATCTGATCCTGGCAGAAGATTTTCTCATCTGAGAAAAACCAAAGCTTGTTTGATTGGAGGGTATTGCTTGCATTTGCTGAAAAGCTTTGCAGTGCAGTTTTTCCTCTTGTCTTTTATGGCCTGTTATTATGGCCTTTTCTCATCTCATATGAGAAATACAAAATGTCTTCCTGCACTACCTACTTGATAAGAAACTCAGCCTCTTATATCCCTGGCTATGAACCTGATTGATATGATGAGATAATTGTCAATGCCTGGATTTCACCAACAAATTTGGAAGTTTTTTTTAATCCTCTGCACTGTCCTTAGACTGACACCCAAACTCTTTGAAATCTTTGTACTGGAGCTTCCAGCCTTAATACCATGCAGTACAGCATGTCATTTCCAAATTTATGAAGGAGTTAATTGCATTATAGTGCTGCTTTCTTCACAAACAGTGCCTAACTAACTCTAGTTTGTTGCACAGTAGACAACACCTGAAACAATCAAAGCACATGCGCAATGTATATATATATATATATATATATATATATATATATATATACACACACACACACACACACCAATATATATATATATATATATATATACATATATATATATTTACAACACCTGAAACAAACAAAGCACATGCGCAATATATATACACACACTCACCTATATATATATATATATATATATATATATTCACATAGATATAGTTGCCTGGTTGGTATATATATATATATATATATATATATATATATAGTCACAATTGCTCAGTTAGGTAACATATAAATTAGACACAAGATTCCAGTTAGATATTAGCTTCTGTGAGAGATCTACCTCTGTTTTTTGATAAATAGCAATAATTGAACAGGTATTTTCATTTTCCTTATCCAATGGCAGAACTAGTACTTCCGGTTTCTTAAGACTCAAGAAACAAACTACATTATATATATATATATATATATATCATTTGGCCAACCATAATCAAGGACAACTCAAAGGCTCCCTTTTCAGTAGCTACTACACTGAGGTATAGCCATTGGGGAACATAATAACCATTATGTCAATGAGCATATAAAGAGAGAAAGAGATAGATACATATAGACATATATATAGATAGAGAGATCAAAATGGAGAAAAGTAACTGGTAAGATTGTTAGATATTTTGACTATTTGAGAGCCCAAAATTTAAAAGTGATATAAGATGTTAAGTGCATGACATTGAAAATGATCAGTTTGACAGGATACGTGATGATTTGAGAAAGAAATCTTTCTTTGATCAGGAAAGGATCTTTTCAAAAGTGAATATCAGTTTGCAGCACTATTGATTCTAATTTCAATTCTTTATTTCAGTTTTTTCATCTTTGGTGGTAAATGAAAATGGCAAGGTGATATGGGAGGAAGTTTATGTAAAAGAGATTTTTTTCATTTCTTTTTCTATTTCTTATCTGAAGTAAGCCATAAGCAAACTGTAAGAACAAAAGCTTTTGTTCTTACAGTTTACTTACGGCAGGGTTCCCCACATTAAAATGACACAGTGCCATATTCCAGCACTGTAGAGGGTTGGATAAATACGTTTTCCTGGCTACCAAGTCATGTGAGATAAATGAACCTTGCTTCAAGGAACTCTCTCCTAAAACAGTACCTACCTCATCATCTAAAAGAGAGAGAGTCAAGTCTATTAGTTAATGACTAAGGCATTGCTATAAAGAAAAATGCCATGGAGCAAAACTACTTTTTACACCATCCATACATACATAAGAGGTTCTTTGTTTAAAAATTACCTTGTGTCAAATTCTGAAAATAGCAGGAGAGTATGATAAATATACTTTTTCAGGTCATCCAACTATGCAGATGAATCTTGAGAAATACACTAGTTCCCTGGGTCTGATAAGGAATATGATAAGGAATCTGATATGGAATCAATTAACTCAGAAGAATTAACTGATTGGAGATTTCCTCTAAAGATGGACAGCAGAATGAGAACAATCTACTTTTGAGGATTGAATAAAGGATTTGGCGTAAAATTCCAAAATTCTGGGCATTGGCATGATGGTTAGAGTATTTGCTAATAGCCCAGGAGACCTAGGTTCAATCCCAGGTCGAGTCATACTAAAGACTCAAAAAATGAAACTTGATGCCTCCTTGCTTAACACTCAGCATTGTAAGGTATGGATCAAGGGCAAAGTGAAGCAATTTAGGGAAAGGAGTAGCACCCTCCCCTACACCTTGGTGTAGTAGCTATCGAAAAGGGAGCCTTCGGGTCACCTTCGACCACAGTCGCCAACTTTATTTTACTTACTTGAAAATGTGTTATATATTGACCCCTTGACCGAGCCATTAATCAGAGATCCACCTGTGTAAATAAGTGGAAGAAGAAGCGGAAGCAAGTGGGTGTTATGAAAGAATATAGGCAGATGCTGGCGGCAGTTGAGTCATTTGGATATAGGAAGGCCAGAGTGAGAGCAGCTTACAGACTGAGAACGCCCCGGTTGAGCAACCCCAGCCAAGATGCAGAAGAAGTGCTAAGTGGGTTCTTGAAGATAACTCAGCATGCTATGGTCAAGAGAAGAAGTTGAGTCAATATAGCAGTCTGTCCTTGTCTTCAGCCATCTCTCACACACCACAGAAACATCAACCCTTTTGAGAATAAAATGTGAGAGATATATTTTTATAAAAAAGTGTTTCGTTTGTTCATTATCTTTGATTATGTTACCACTTGCATATGTGGGTATACAACAAATACTGGAAGGTACAATAACTGAAATATTACTATAAAAACAAGTAGTTTAATTTGGTTTCTTTGTTTCATGGATTATTTAATGCCAAAGCCATCCTTGTAGAAGAACAATAGTACTATTTAACCTATAGCTAGGGAGATAAGAGGGTTCATACCTTTCCAAATGGTATTAATTTGAAAGTGAAAATAATTGTGAGGCTGGAGTTTGGACTCATTTACTACAATGTTCCAGTTCAGCATATTAGATGGTACACTACAGGGAGTCCCCCCCCCAATCAGTCAGAAATTGAGTTAATACTATTTAATCTTGCAGAAGCAACTGCAAGCAAATTTTACTTTTTTGCCTTCAGTACCACTGTGCCACAAACAGTTGCAACAAAGATTAGGACACTAGTCTGAGTACATCAATATATAACAAGCTTATCTTTTGAACTTTGTTACTCAAATATGCCAGGCTTCTGGCCTCGCAACTGAGTCATTATTGAGTGAGTGGATAAATATTTATAAGATGGAATTTATTTGAATAATAATAATGGGTGACACAGCAAATGGTTGAATTAATGAATGAATTATTTTCTGAGTGAAGAAGAATATAAAAGCATCAATCTGAAGATGAAAAGATCCATTCTTGAGAATGTAAATGAATGAATGAGTGAGTGTATAAGAAGTTGAATGGGAAAATGATTGGATGAACGAATAAGATTGAGAATGAATGACAAATGGGAAGAATAAGCCACTGACCAACCAAATGGTCAAATTGATAGCTGTTTTCAGATTCTGAGAAGTGGACAATTATACAGAATACATTTTGGTTTGCAACTGGTCAGTGGAAAGGTCAGTGGTTACAACACTGACCTAGAGAGCTAGAGGTTTAAAATTCAATCCTCATACCCACTGGGTAATTCAAGAAAAATTTCTCAAGAAAAGATGTAAAATAGGATTAAAAAATAAATAGAATGATGAATTTAGTTTTTAAAAATATATATCTTTAGATTAAATGGATTATTTTACATAAATTTCATAAAAATATAAGATCTTAATAAATATGCAAAATTTGATAAAACTTAGATAAAATCTTAAACTTAGTAATTGTGAGTTTAATACAAAAATTCTTAAATCTAATATAAAATGAAAAATTTCATAAAAATATGACAAATCTAATAACAATATATATAAAATTTAAGTAGAATAGATAAAAAGGGAAAATTTTAATTTCAATTTTTTGATATATAAAATTTAATAAAAATGATATTTAAATTTTCAAAAGTTCTTCTTTCACCTTATTATTAAAAATATATTGTATTTACCAAACATCTCCACCGCTGGTTGGTTTGGTTTTTGTTTCTTTTTTAAAATTCCATATCAACCTTCACAGCTTATTTAATGCAAAAGCCATCCTCATAGAGGAACAGTTGTTGTACTAATGGGTTGACTCATAAATAATTTCCACTTTTTTAAAAGCAAGTTGTAACTATGCATTTAAATGTTTTAAATGCTACACGAAATTACCTGATTAAGGGTTTGGTTTGATTTCTTTGTTTAATAGTAAATCAACCTTTATTGGTTATTTAATGCAAAATCCATCATTGAAGAAGAACAGCAGTGATATATAATATAACTACTGTTCAAAGGATGACTGAGGGGATAAGGGACTTGATTGAAGAGTACCTTCATCGATCATTCTTACTTCAATAGTGAAAAAGCGTGCATCATAATTTAATCTATGATCTCATGCTCCTAAAATGGAGGAAGTGAAAGTGAATATTCAACATATAATGTTGTAAGAGTTCAAGAATAACAAAAATGCAACTGAAACAGTTAAGAAAGTTTAAGGTGCTTTAAGAGAATTGGTGGAATGCAGTCAACACATTGCAATCTACAACCTGCCACCACTTGAAAAAGATAGTACAAGTGGGCAATGTGAGTATTTGGATTCCTCATTCTTATAGTGAGAAGAATAAAGAAGATCACACATCCATGACAATGAGTTTTCTTTCAAAGCAGAGAAATGATCATTACAGGTGATAAAAAATGGGATTTTATGGCAATGTTCTGGGCAAAAGGTACTGAATTGATAAGGATGAAGCTCTGCAGTTAGAGCTTCACAGAAAATAAATTATATACGATTGATTGAAATTAATTCATTGTTAAATTATTCATGAATGAATTATATTTTACAAAATGAAAATTATCTATGACTCAACTCAATATTTAACTCATACCTTGTGGAATAAAAGGATTTTATACCCTATGCTAAGGGTATAAATCTAAAAAGGAATATAATAGTGTGATTGGTATTTGAACTTTCTTACTTGTAATGTTACATACCAACATGTTAGTCACTATGCCACAGGAACTGTCACTTTGGCCACAGACAATAATGTGACACAAAGCAAATTTTTAAACAGAGTAAAGCTGGTTTTCCCTCTCCTAGACTGGTTGCTGAACTAAGGCTGAAGAAGTCAGTCTGCCCTCTTATTTACTGATTGCTGGAGAAAAACAGATGGATTCATACTTTTTTCAAATGCAAACAGCTTCATCCAGGTTTTAAATTAAAATTGTTAATTCTATTTCCTATGATGATAACTGTAATACCAAGTGCACCCTTGCCCATCCAGCTGGTGCTGTAGAATACACCGACTGCTTCTCTGCAGAGAGGTAAGACTCCCTCAATGAGTGTCCTGGATATGACATTGAACAATCTAATGGTGAGGTTCCAGTAATGCTTGAGTGTTGGGGAATGCAGAGTACTCCTTCTTTGCCATTGCTCCTAGGCCCACTCTGGCCTGAAGTGGTAGCACTTGTTTGGATCCAATCACTTGGTGAAATAGAACTAAACAGTGTACTTATGCTAAACTGAATTGTTTGAAAAAGAACTGTTTTTGACATTGAAACTGCATACTTATGCTAAACTGAATTGTTTGAAATAGAACTGTCTATCTTTTGCTGAAATAGAACGGTTTTGACATTTAACCATTTGTAAACAAAAACTATACTTATACAAAACTGAATTGTTTGAAATTTAATTCAGCATTAAATGACCCAAAAAGAGTTGATATGCCATGAAACAAAACAACCAACCAACCAACCAACCAACCAAGTGCACCCATTAAATTTTTTGTCATATCAAATAGTTTTTATATTTGTTATTTAAGCAAAAAGAATCTGGAATAAAAATGTAGCCATTAACAAGATTTTAACTTGCGTCTTTTCTCTTTTGGAATCTGTCATGGAAAGAACTTTGCCCATTAGACCAAAAAAGTAGCCTCTAACAAGATTTTAACTAATATTCAATCTTTTTGGGAATCTGATATGGAGAGAAATTTACCCATTAGACAAAAGAAGTAGTCTCCAAGAAGATTTAAACTTGTGTCCAATCTCTTTTGGAATCTGACATAGAACTTTACCAATTAGACCAAAGTGTTATATGGTCATATGCAGTATCATAACGACACAATAATAAAAATGCAGGAAGACTTCTTTAGAAAAATATTTGTACCTCTCACTTTATTTGTAAGGGTTCGAAAAGGTTGTGTGGGGTTTTACTGTGAGCAGGAGCTGGAAACCGAACATAAACTGTAATATTTTGACCCCACTCTTATGGCCGTCAGCATTGTGTCTTTCTCGTTCTGAAGCACTGCTCAACCGGAGGCCCTGGGGCCCAGCTCTCTGCTGGATGATGGCTTTCTTTACTGCATCTTATCAACAACTTCTCTGGGCCCCAACTCAATCGGGGGCCCCGAGCCCCTTCGGCCTGGTGTGGCTTTCCCTACCACATCTCGTCTATAACTCCGTCCGATCTCTAACTGGAACTTCTATCTTGACTGAGTTATATAATAGTTCAACGCCTGCTGAATCGCCTACTCGATCTTTGAAATGGCATGTTTGATCATCATCAAGCAGAAATAACTGTCATGCAGTTCACAGGTCACTTTCTTCCGGTGCATCAGTCTATGAGTGTACCATGGGAATTTTTTACCTCGTCCCATTTCATCAGCCAATTTCCGCCCACACAATTTCCTCTCATAACTGCCATTAGAATGTGTCACTTCCTTCCGGTGCATCACCTTGGAATGGCATTTTTGTTTGGGTCGAAGGCCAAAATACAACACAAAGAAGTTGGTTCCAAGTAGGTTTTGTGTCCAAACTTTGTTGTTATTTGACATGGATAGAACTTTACACATTTGATTAAAGAAGTAGGCTCCAAGAAGGTCATGTGTCCAATCTCTTTTGGAAGCTGACATAGAGAGAACTTTACCAATTAAACCAAAGATATAAGCTCCAAGAAGATTTTAACTTGTGTCCTATCTCTTTTTTACCAATTTACCAACTTTACCAATTAGACCAACAAAGCCTGTTAGCAGATGCAATTCAAATTATTTTGTAGTCTAGATTCTTTTGTTGTTTCATGGCATATCAACCCTTGTAGGTTATTCAATGCTAGATCCTGTTTATTCATATATATATATATATATATATATATATAGGATTTGTAAGGAAATAGTTTGTAGGTAACATTATTTTAATATGTGCCAGAGCTCTCTTTCCTCACAGTGAAATGCTTTTACTTAATACTAATAATTCAATTTAATATTAATTACTTGATTGCAAACAATTAAATTATTTCTTGTTTTACTATCTAACACTAATAATTCTATTTGCTATAAATCATTTATTTGCACACAGTTAAATGGTTTCCTGTATTGCTATTAAACATTAATATTTTTATTTATCAAGTATTCCTATGTAATACAAACAACTTGTATGATTTCAAATCACTATCAATAATTCCTAGTAAATGACTGAATAGTTCTCTTTGACCCATAGATGGGACAATAACAGATACTACCACTATGGGTCAGAGTTGACCCGTAAGTGTAGTGAAGGAATACTTCATATTCTTCAAAGTGCCAGGACTGGAGCCTCACCATCAGGTAAAGTTTAATGCTATACTAATAGAAGTCACCACTCTAATGTGCAGAATAAACACCAATAATAATAACACTTACCAGCTCAGCAGCCCCAGCTAGCGTCCAGCGGGCAGACAAAAAATAAAACGGGCGGTAACTTAACACTGAACCTGTAACATGACTGAAACAAGTCAATATATATATACACTAATATACTCATTCCCTGGGTCAGCAACCAATCACTGACCAGAGAATGGACTTAGCCACTTGCGAATAATGGAATGCCCCAACGTCCATATAATCCCACTTCAACTTATAACTCATCGCTTTTATGCAAATAAGTGCTGACTTATAGCTGCTGAGCTTTACAAAAGAATTCCAACAATACCACAATACTAAATAGTTTCAAGTATTGCTATCTGATACTAATTATTCAATTCAATATTATTCATTCATTTGCACACGGTTAAATGGTTTCAAGTATTGCTATCTAATACTAGTAATATTATTCAATATTAATCAATTGTTTGTACACAGATAAATGGCTTCAAGTATAGTAAATAATAGAATAGACCTGTTAGACCTCTAGATGGAACCCTAACAGGTACAATCAGTTTGGGTCAGAGTGGACCTGAGAGTAATGTCAATGAAGGGGTATTCCAAACTTTCAAAGCTCCAGGACTGGAGTGTCAATATCAGATAGTTTAGTGCCATACCCAGGACACTCACTGGGGAGGGTCTTACCCCTCTGCAAAGGTGCAGTTGGCATATTCTCCTGCCTCAGCTAACAGGGTGACTAGATTCTTCCTTGTAATGGTTATAGAATGACAAAACAACATGAGTGTCATAGTAAAAAGCAACAAAAATAAGATGGATGAAAAAGACTAGTCACAAATTATTGTTAATGCTTCATCTAAGATATTCAAATAATTTTGGGGTTCAATCCCAGGTCGAGTCATACCAAAGACTTAAACAATGGTACTTAATACCTCCTTGCTTAACACTCAGCATTATAAGGTATGTATCAAGGGTAAAGTTTAGCAATCCAGGGAAAGGAGTAGCACCCTCCCTTACACCTCGGTGTAGTAGCTATTGAAAAGGGAGCCTTCTGGTCGCCCATGATTACGATCACCAACTTTACTTTTTACTTTTACATCTATTAATACTATTGGATGTAAACAAGCAACAAAAATAAGATGAAAGACATACTCATCAAAAATTAATAACAATGACAATATTTCATCAAAGAAATTCAAACAAGCCTATTACATCTATGAATATTATTAAATCTAAACAACAAAAAAAAGCTGAAAGGAAAACAAAACAATAATAATGATTAATCTACGAACTAACTTCAAACAACTTAAGACTATTACATCTACAACTACTTGTTGGTTGTTTGGGTTTTATGGCATATCAAGCTTTGTAGGTTATTTAACACCAAATTCATTTTTATTCAAATAATCAGTTCTATTTTAAACAATTCAGTTTAGCATAAGTACATAGTTTACTCATCAAAAATATTTTAAACAATTCAGTTTAGTATCAGTATAGTTTTTATCCACACACAGTTAAATATCAAAACAGTTCTTTTCAAACAATTCAGTTTAGCATAAGTATGCAATTTAAATGTCAAAACAGTTCTATTTCAAGTAATTGAGTTTAACATAAGAATGCAGTTTAGTTCTATTTGACCCATAGATAGGACCCTTATCAGGTGCTACTACTTTGGGCCAGAGTGGACCTGGGAGCGATGGCAATGAAGAAGTACTCTGCATTCCCCAAAGCTCCAGCATTACTGGAACCTCACCATCAGATTGTTCAATGTCATACTCAGGACACTCATTGGGAGGATTTTACCCCTCTGCAGAGATGCTGTCAGTGTATTCTACAGCCCCAGCCAACTGGGCAATCTACTACTACTTCTACTAGATGTAAACAAACAACAAAAAGAAGATGAAAGAGATACTAATCAAAAATTGATAATAATGATAATGCCTAATCAAATAAATTCAAACAAAACTATTACATCTGAAGGAATACCATAAATAATTATCTCCCTTAGAGAATTGGCAAGTTCGTTAGGGGTCCCATAGGATGTCAAATGACAGTCACAGAAACCCATTCTCAACCTCTTTTTGCCTCTGTTCTTGGAACTGTAGAAATATTGAACTGAAGAAAATTTGTACTGCCACTTGTATTTACTACTACATCTACTACAAATACTACTAGGTCTAGGTGTGAACAAGCAACAAAATTAAGATGAAAGAAAAACTAGTAAGGAACTAATGAGGATGCTTCATCTAAGAAATTCAAACGACTAAAAGACTAAAAAATTAAAGTTGTCCAAATAAGTTTTTAAAGATTTTAAATATGGTCTCTTTGTTTAAATATGTTTTTTTTGTTTAATGGCATATCAACCTTCATGGGTTAATCAAAGCCAAAATCATCCTTGATGAAGACCAGTAGTGATACTATTTAACCCATAACTGGAGAGATAAGAGGGTTCATGCCTTTCCCAAGGGTATTAATTAGAAAATGAACATAATAGTGCAACTGGAGTTCAAACTTGCTTAATTCAAGTTTGCAGTCCTGCATGTTAGCCATTACTCCATGGGGATTACTTCCATTTTAAATATGAATATAGATAAATATAAAGTTAATATTGATTAACAGAAAGAAGAAAGAGAAAATAGATATATTTTATCTGTTTGAGAATATATATGATAGACTGAATCTTTGTCCTGAGTATAACACTAAACTGCATTTGGTGATGAGACTCCAGTTCTGGAGCTCTGAGAAGTGTAGAATCACCTTCATTATCATTACCTCCAGTTCCACTCTGATCTAGAGTGATAGTACCTGTTAGGGTCCCATCTTTATGTCAAATAGATCAATTTAGGATAATGTTTAAACTGATAGTGAACTTTTTAATACATTGGCATAACAACTAAGTATGAAATGTTTACTTGTTAAAAATTATTGGAAACTTTATTAATACATTGGCTCTTAAAACATTGATATTGCAGGTAAGTATGAAGTGTTTCAAATGATTGTGAAGATAAATTTTTGTTCTATATATAATTAGAGACTAATTGTTCAACTGATTTCAACATAAATAACTTAACAAGAGGTGACATGCCCTAAAACCAACAAACCAACTCATGAATTTTTGCTTAAATGTGCGAATGTCACAAGGACACTTACTGTGACTTTTCAAAAAATGAAACAAACGGATATATTTGCAATCTTTGTTTAATGACATATCAATATTCATAGGTTATTTAATGCCAAAATTATCCTTTTAGAAGCATAATAGAACTATTAACCCATATCTGGGGGCGGAGATAAGGGAAGTCATACCTTTCCTAAAGGTATAAGTCCGAAAGTGAATATAATTGCGTGATTGAAAATTGAACTCTAGCACATTAGCCAGTATGCCACAGGGACTTCCCTTAGTATATATTTGGAAAATATCCTACCAGCAACCATGTTACATAAAAAGGGTACCTCATGTGGTCTAAAAGTTAGTAAGACTAGCAGACTATTGTTAGTGAGTTTGATTCACACTTGGTGCCCTATACTTCTGGTCTTGCGTTTCAGCTAAGCTAAGTAAATAATAACTATATTACATGATAGACATTTTCTCTTAAAAAAGATGCTGCCTTTGCCTTATCAGAGACTACAACCCATTGCATGATTCCCTACCTATAGTAAGAAGGTTAAACTCAGGAGTGTGTAAATGACCTGCTAATTAGAAGTGGGACCATAATTACCCTCAAACCACACAGCAGACACCCATGGCATTTATATATATATATATATATATATATATATATATATATATATGATGTATGTATGAGAGTGAGTCAAAAAGTAATGCCTTTTTCTTTAGTACCGGGATAATTACTGACACAGAAACATTTATCATACATCAAAATGAAGCTGATCCTCTGTGGATCACATCCCTACTTCTCAACAAAGTCAGTTTCTCTCAATAGCAATATTCCACCTTTGACTGAGAGCATGTTTCCTTGCCTCATAAAATTCTGTTGACTGTTCTTTGAGCCACTTAATCACTGCAATTTTTACTTCCTCATCACTGGCATAATGTTTGACTCTTAAGCTCTCTTTCATGGGGATGAAGAGATGATAGTCTGAAGGTGCTAAATCTTGCCAATCAATAATGCCCTTCTTTTTCAGGACAATGCTTGACTACACACAAGCACAGGACAAGAGAGACAATCACCTTATTTGGGTGGAAAACTTTACCACATCCTTCATACTCACCAGATTTAGCACCTTGAAACTATCTTCTCTTCAGCCCCATGAAACATGATGTCAGAATTTTATAAGGTAGGGATATATACTCTCATTCAAAGGTGGAATATTACTATTGAGAGAAATGGTGACTATATTGAGAAGTAGGGATGTGATCCACAGAGGACCAGCTTCATTTTGATATATGATACATGTTTTTATATTGGTAATCATTTCTGTACTAAAGAAAGACATTACTTTTTGACTCACCCTCATATGTATGTATGCACACTTGTGTATGATTATGTTTATATGTGTATATGCATTCGTGTGTATGTGTGTGTGTGTGTGTGTGTGTGTGTGCATGTTATCCATTCTGACATGTTTTAACAAGGTGAAAGTAGTTGAGTATGTGTGTATGCACACTTGTGTACAGCGTGAGTGGGTGTGTGTGTTATTGATTAGACATTTTGTTAAATGTGAGGTGAAAGAAGTTGTGTGTGTGCAGGCATACCTGTGTATGATTGTGTGTATGTGTGTATATGTGTGTTATCCCTCAGACTTTTTTAATTTAAGGTGAAAAGACTTGATAAAAATACAATTCTTGTTAATCAATATTTGATTAATGAAATTAATGAGACTTGTTCATTTGTTAATGTTTTCAAATTTATTTGAATTATTCTTAAAACAATTAACCACATTAACTTCCAGAGATGATATGAAAGAAAATATTTTAAAGATTTTAATGTTACAAAAGATTAAAATAAATGCATGAAAAGCTTTTGATATGGAAAAAATGCATTCGACTGTTTATTTTTTAATTATTTTATAGTAACCAAGTTCAGCATGGTAGCATCAATAATAATGTCAAGACACTCAGTGAGTGCTACTGGTACCATGTAACTCTTCCCCATCTGCTACATTGTTGAGTAGTTAACAATCAAACTGGCTCTCTCATCAAGCTAACCTGATGAGGAAGGTGGCTAGACTAATAATTGTTAAGAGGATGCTGAATCCTCTCTTAGAATTAATTGCTATCTAGTTTGTATTTGTTGTGGGAGTAGCAAGTAGCAAATTAGATTGGGTTGGATTGGTTTGGTTTTATGGCATATCAACCATTGTAGGTTATTTAATGTCAAATCTTGTATATTACATATATATTAAATATATATGATTTGTAAACACATTGCTATGTAACAGAAACAATTTAACATCAGTCATTTATTTGTACACATTTAAATAGATATACACATGATTTGTAAGTGAATAGTTTGTTGGTAAATTCATTTTTATACGACTTAGAATTAATTTGTTTGCACCCTAGTATTGTAATTGTTTCTAGACCGCAAAATTATTTCAATTATTGCTATCTAACACTAATGATTCTATTCAATATTAATCATTTGTTTGCAGACAGTGAAGTGGTTACAAGTATTGCTATTTAACACTCATTTTTCTATTCAACACCATTCATTCATTTGCACACAGTCAAATGGTTCCAAGTATTGCTATGTATCACTAACAATTCAATTAAACATCAGACATTTGTTTACACACAATTGAATGATCAAACTGTTCTATTTCAAGTAATTCAGTTTAACATAAATCATTTGTTTGCACACAGTTTAAAAGTGAAAGAGTTCTATTTGACCCATAGATAGGACCCTTTCAGGTGCTACCATTCTAGTCAGGGTGGACCTGAGAGCAATGGCAATGAAGGGATACTCCACATTCCCCCAAACTCCAAGAATAGAGCCTCATAATCAGATAGTTTAATATCATATCCAGTTCACTCATTAGTGGGGTCTTACCCCATTGCAGAGAAACAGTCAGTGTATTCTACCTCCCCAACTGATTGGGCAAAGCAAATTAGAGTGTGTAGCAAATTAGCATTACAAGTTACCGTAAAAAAAAAATTTTATTCAACTTTTCATCCAGTTTGTATCAACTAAAAATAAGAATTTATATAGTTTGTATAATGTTTTGAAATACAAAATTTACATAGTATTTAAGGCAAAGGCAAGAATATGTTCATGCAAAAATGTCTCAAATGACCAGTATGTGAATGGTTGTGCAGTACTTTGGTTAACTAGGAGTGTGTCAAAGTTGCCTTGAAGTATTGGTGCTAGTCTGAGTAGTGAGTTGCCCATGGACTAGATGTTGCAGAGGCTGTGTGATCGATGTCCCAGTTTGTTTAATCCTTGGCTTAACCAGGTGTATGTCGATGTGGCCTCAAGTGTTAATGCTAGTTCGAGCTATGAGTCACTCGTGGACTAGGTGATGCAATGGCTGCTGGGTTAAGCTACAGCTGGTCTGCAGTTGGTGCTGGCTGCTGCATCGTTATCTCATGGTAACTGCCAGGAAGGTGTAGTGAGAAGACCAAAAGCGGTCTCAAAAGACTTTCTGGAGTTAGCTCTTAGAAGAGCTGTTGAGGAAGGTAAGACCTTCTGAGGTTAGCTCTGAGAAGAGCTGTTTGAATGAGGAAAAAAAAAAGGCTGTGATTGGTCTGATTAGCTGTGCTGGATCTGTGGCTGTGATTGGTTGGATTCCACATCTTCTGCTTTGGCTGGTAATAAGGACACAGACCTCATGTTGCTTGGAGAGGAAACAGATCCTTCCAGTCCTCCAGGTTAACTTTTGGTTACTGCTTATGTGTTTATATAGTGTTAGCTGCTGCTTCTCTGTACACAGGAAGTTCCCTTATTAAATATAAGTGATAATGAGATACTTCATTATATTTTGAAGAGGAACTTTTAAATATAATATATTTTATTCTGTGATCATAATTTTGTCTCTGAAAGGCTTGTAGAATTCATCATCATCATCATCATGTTGCGCTGCCAGCACGGATATCCCTGACCCTCTCTCGCCACTTCTCCCTATCATTCATCGCCTCCGGCAGGTCTTCAAGATTACATCCTGTGTCCTCACATAGTTGCTGTATGTAAGTTCGTGCTGGTCGTCCTGCTTTTGCACATCCATATGTGGGGGTCCACAGGAGTACATCACTTATGAGCTCGTCCTTGCTTCTCCAGCAGTGTCCCGCGTGTCTGGTTCATCTAACTTGTATAGTTTTCGTGATGGGGAACAAGTGTCTGTATAGTTGGTGTCTCATGGGGTGTTGTCACCAGGACTTATTCAATACTGCTCTCAACATTCTTGTGTAATTTCCGTCTAGTTTCCTCTCCAGCCGCTTAGTTAGCGTCCATGTGGTGCATCCATATAGCAGTATCGACACAACCGCTGCCTGGAAGAAACTGCGTTTCATTTTATCGGTTAGGTCCGACTTCCATATGATCGAGAGCCTATCGATAGCTGTCCATGCCTTCGTCAGTCGTGTGTCGATGTCTTTTTTGGTTGATGAGATGCTACTTCCTAAGTAGGTGAATTTGTCTACTAGTTTCAGAGAGGCTCCGTCTAGTGTGGTAATGTTGCCCGTTTGGTTGTAACACATATATTCAGTTTTGTTTGCATTGACATGGAGGCCAATGCCAGCTGCGGCTCGTTCCAGATTATGCAGTAGTGTCTCTGCTTGATTAGGCGTATTCGCTAGTAACACCAAGTCATCAGTGTAGTCGGCATCCGTGATTGTTTTTGCGGGGTACCTTTTGCTTCTTCTCTTAGTCAGCTCGAAGCCATTTTCTCTGATTTTGTCGATCGAAGTCCTAAGCACATAGTCTAGACAGATGATAAAGAGGTACGGGGCTAGTGTGTCTCCTTGTAGTACTCCTGCAACAATGTCGAAGTATTCTGTGTCTCCATCTGGTGAACGTACTTTCACTTTGGTGTTTCTGTAGAGAATCATTATCGCTGCTACGGTTTCTTTTGGTAGGCCGTATGCTAGTAGGATTTGCTCCATCTTCCCTCTGTGTATGGAATCGAAGGCCTTGGTAAAGTCGACAAATAGTAATGTCGCCTGAAGGTTTTTTGCCCGAACGCCTTCAAGGATTCTACGGATGGTCAGTATTTGTGAGGTTGTGGATCTATATCTCCGGAAGCCATTTTGGTTTTTCCTAAGGATGTTGTCTATTTTGGGTTCTATGCGGTTTCGTAGTAGGGTATTGTAGATCTTGGCTGCTATGGATAAGTGTTATCCCTCGGTAGTTCTTGGCTAGTCCGAGGTTGCCTTTTTTAGGGAAAGGAAGGATGCATCCCTTCGTCCATCTTTCTATCCTATTTTGACTATAGACTGCGTTGCATTGCTGGAGCAGTATATCGTCGAATTGTCTAGTCTTCCACACTTCTGGGGGGATCTCGTCTAGCCCTGCAGCTTTCCTATTTTTAATTTTTCTGAGAACTGAGTCGAGTTCTTCTTTGGTGAAAGGACCTAGTTTAACGTCTAATTGCTTACTAATAATTAGGGTGATCGGTTCATCCGTTATTTCCGGTGGGTTTCCTAGTAGATTTTTGAAATGCTGTTCCCACAGTTTTACTCTTTCTTGTTGGCTGGCAGCTTTCAATTTTGCTTTGGCTGTGCTCTTCCTTCTACTTACTTCGTTTATTGTTTGCCAGGCTATCCTGGATTGTCTATCTTCCACCGAGTCTCTAATCTTATCTATCTGATTTCAAATGCACGAAAACTAGAAAAGGCACAATATCAATTAACAGGAATATATCTAAAAGAACAGGCAGAATCGTAGAATTAACTCCTTTCAAAAAACAGTTCAGTGGTTCATAACAGGAGTTCACTCATGATGTATGTTAGATGTTTTGTTCTTATGTTACGGATGACACAGCATTTTTCTAAACCAGTCATTTTGGGTATCATAGATGGGACGGTTACAGTAAATATAACAAAGTTTTGGTGAAAATAAGTTCACAATAGAAGAAACAAATTATAAACAAACATGCCCCCTCAGTGGCTATTTCTCTGTAGTGGTTTAAAACACAAGTGTTTGTTGCACATTAGTTAATTTGGCACAGAGATATAACTTACTTTTAGTTATGTCATTCTGAATATGACAATTCATGTGGCAGAAAAAAAGTTAATATTTAGTTCTTGTGTATAATACGCACCTTTAGTTTTTAGACTTAAAAAACTTGAAAAAATGTGTCTTATTCATAAATAATTACAATAATTTGGAAATTAATATCATTTCTGCCATCAAGACTTTAGAATTAGACTGAACTAAGGAAGAGGCATGAGGAAAACCTGTTCTTGTTTTATAGAGGATACTCAGCTCATTAAGGAATCACTCCTTTTGACTAAAAACTTTGGCTCCAATTAGTAAACACTTGATTTTATCCTTGAGTGATTCCAATTACAAGCTTCGTTAATAAAGTGTTTGCTTATGAGAATTTAATCTAAAAGGAGCACCTGTTATCTGGACAGCACTAAAAAAGGAAAAATACGAACAGTAAAAGCAAAGCTTAAAGGCTAGGGGAGGTAATTAGTGCTAAACAACTTGATTATCTTGCCCATGCTCATTTGAGAGATTTGCTTATAGTTTTGCTTCAGTAGTTTGATGGTTTAATAAGTGAACAGAACATTTAATTACTTCTAATGTTGTGGCCTTATTTCTTTCCCAGCAAGGTAACCCAGCATTGTCCATGTAAAGATATTTCTCCTGAATATTAATAATTTTCTTTGATTTATGATAGTTATTTACTCAACCTAGCCTAGTCAGGAACAAGGTCATAAATATAAACAACCTAGTGAATATCAAATGCTATAGAGACCAAATTACTAATAACTACTCCAGAATTAACTAACCAATGCTTAATCTGGCACAAGATAATAATTATGTGATACCAAGTGAGAATTAAACTCACAACAATAGAAATAATTTATGAAATGAAACAGCTAATCATTATTCCATGGCAAGACTCTCAATTATCTACAGAGACAAGTTTAATCTGGTTCAAGGTCATGAATTTGGGGTACCCAGAGAAGATCAAACCAGTGAAAATAAACCAGTTCATGATGAGTTTGCTTATAATTCTTAGCAAGTAAGGAAGCCTCTCTCCTTTTTTTGATAAATTACTCACATATTTTTCACTAAATGTTTTATAGCTTTTAGGTTGGTGGGGTGTTCAAGAACAGGTTTACGGCTTTCTCCCTCATCAACTATCTATTTATTTTCCATATTTTACTCCTACAATTGTGAGTATTCTATCTTTCTTTTATTTTCCCTGAAGAAATTTATTCTTCTTTCTCACCATTAAAGTCTGGCAGAACTCGATTTCTCTTTTTCATTAACAAAATCTAGCAGAATTTGTTTTCTTCTTTCTCACCAACAATGCCTGGCAGAGCTTATTTTCTTCTATCTTAGCAACAATATCTGGCAAAACTTGTTTTCTTTCTTATCCTTCAGAAAATCATATGCAAGAAGTATTTACTCCATATTTGCTGTGTATGGAATCAAATGCCTTGAAGAAACTTACAAAAAAAGTGTTGCCTCAAGATGTTTTCGGGGTGTCCTCATGGTGTAATGGTTAAAGCACTGGACAGTGGAATCGTAGCAAGTGAGTTCAAACTCCAGTCATGCTATTACATTCACTTTCAGACAAATACCCTTGGGAAAGGTGTGAACCCTCTTATCCTAGCTATGGGTTAAATAGTATCACTTCTATTCTTCTAGAAGTATAGCTTTGGGCATTAAATAACCTACAAAGGTTGATATGCTATTAAACAAAGAAATTGAAATCAAGATGTTTTGTACATACTCCATCAACAATTAAATGAATAATCAATTGTGGATTGATTTCTCTGAAAACCATGTTCAACAAAGTAAATACAACTCTACTGTGAGTGATGTAGAACTCCTGCACAAAAACAGAAATGACTGGGGCAAGAAACATGATAACAGGGTCTGTGTCTGTCTCTCTCGTCTTGCACCTGCTTATTCTCTTTGTCTATCTCAATCAATTTATGCATTTCCTACTCTCTCTCTCTTTTCGGCGTCTACTATAAAAGGTTAATAGCAAATAAACTTTCATATCAAGTGAACTAATAGATGGTGTTTTGTGTTCATCACATGTTATCCCAGTGATGTTATCATGGGATCTGACTGAAACTTAAGGGGTAATGTTACACAATATTATATTAGGTGCAGTAGTGTAACACCTTAAATGGCATATCAACCTTCATGGTTTTTTTAATGCCAAAATCATTCTTGTAAAATGACAGCAGAGGTACAATTTAATCCATTACTGGGAAGTGGGGAAAATAGTTCATACCTTTCCCAAGGGTATTAGTCTGAAAATGAACGTAATAGCACCAATGGAGTCCAGACTTGTTTACTACGATAATCCAGTTCAGCATGTTAGCCACTATGCCATGGAGACTGCCCTGTTATCATTTGTATACTAATGTTATCATTATATAATATCATTATTATTATGCTAATGTTATTATTATACAATATTATATCATTTTTGGCATGAAATAATTAAAATGAATTTGATATATTCTAACAGTATATTATCCTCAGTAATACATAAACATATAATGAAATTTCTTCAAAACCTATGCTTGATTCTAAGTTGAATTAAGGATATTGTATTTGGTAGAAAAGGAGACAAATTTATGATAACAGTAAGAAATAGATTTTTTGCTAGTATTGATAAGGTATAATTAGCATCAATAGTTTCCTGTTGATTGGGTTGTTATCACAAAGTCATGGAATTATATCTCTACAAAGGTCTAGCAATAAAAACTTAACAACCATATTTCACCTATATCTCTTTAAATAGATAGATATTTGGTTTGGTTTCTTTATTTAATGACTCATCAGCCTTTGTGGGTTATTTAATGCTAAAGTCATCTTTTAGAAAACTTAAACTTTATAACAATGGTTCCCATATACATGTATATATTAGTAGATCCACTGTTACAGTGGTCCATGATGATAGTAATAAATCTACTTAGGAAGGAGCTAAGGATTCTAATGAGCATTTTATTCTATTCTATTTTATCATTTATCTCACTTTTGATCGTGTCAACATGAAACTGTGAATCAAATGAAAAAAAAAAAGTTTGTTAATTTCTTTTTATTATATATGCGTGTCGAGCAATATTTAAAAAATCATATATATATATATATATATATATACCATATTTTTGGTGTTCGATATCAACAAATGTGTCCATTTTCATACATAAGGTGCACCAAATGCACATTAAGCAAAAAAAAAACGTGTGTCAGATAAGTCAAACTTTATTCAACTCATTCACAATAACTCTCAACATTATTCATTTGTAACACATAAAATACAAAACAATACACTCACTTTTCACTTTATTCTTCTTCCACAAAGCCATCAAATTCTTCATCTTCAGTGAGATGGTGGTTCTTGTACGAATGGAGAAATTGCGCCTTTTCATAAAATGGAAGCACCAAGAAGGACATCCTCGAAAATAGTTGACTTCGGAAACTCTTTTGGGTCTGATTTACTTGGTGCAGGTCATCTTCTTGCTTCCTCCACTTCCATACCATCAATTCATTCATGTTGAATTCTCTTGCAGCTGCTTTATTCCCATATTCTAATGTGTGACTGATAACCTTGAGTTTGAAATCTGCTTCATAAGCATATGTCTTAACAGGTGCCATTTTGGGGTCCTTATACACACATTGTTATATTACCTGTATGTTGAAGCACAGTACGTATTACTCCACGAGGCTCCTGTAGTAATGTTCACAGCAATTGACATTTTTGCTCTCACTCCCCATGATTTCAAATGTTCAGGAAAAATATCTAAAGTGAAAAGGACTACTTCTTAACTCATTTAATTTGAAGAAAAGAGACTAAACTTTGAAATAAAAAAGTTTAAAAGAAAATCTTCATTTTAAAGACCTCAAAATTGACATTAAAACCTCAATTTTAGAAAAAACAATTCCCAAATCAACAGTGTGAGAGTGACATGACATTTTTATTCAAAATGAACATAATAGTGTGATTGGAATTTGAACTTACTCTCTTCAAAACTGCAGTCTAATACTTTAGCCATCATGTCATGGAGACTCCTCCTCAATCAAATGAACCAACTTACTTTCAGATACTTAATTTTTGGTGTTCCAAACTTCTTAGAGGAAAAAACAACCCTACACTGTCAGTTAATCTGATTAAGTAAATAAGAAAGCAGCCAGTCATGTTCACAGAATTATGATTCTATCTTGTTTAAAACAATATCTGCTACTAAATTCTAATCAGAAGTCTGTTTTATACTTGGTCAGTTTTCCTACTGCTGCTATGACTTTATGAATATACATACATATAATAAATACATTCTTATGTTATTCTCATATAACAAATGTGGTTGCTTTATCACTCACAGACATTGACTATATTTTACTCTGTTTCTTCCTAATTTCATCGGCATACATAAAAAATAAGTAGGATGCTTAACGTCAGAGTTTTCTGAGTAAATTTTGCTTGTTAAATAAATTTTTTGTTAGTTTTGTGACAAATGTCTTATCTTCTCCAATTACTATTTGCTGGTTTGGCTTTATGACATATCAACCATTGTAGGTTATTTAATGCCAAATCTGGTTTAAACATATATATTAGATTTATATGACTGGTAAACATAAGTCAAAGTTAAATAGTACTAACTATTGCTTTGTATCACTGACAATTCAATTAAACTCAGTTATTTGTTTATTCACAGTTAAATGATCAAACAGTTCTATTTCAAACAATTCAATTTAGCATTAGTCCTTTGTTTGCACTCAGTTTAAATGTCAAACAGTTCTATATGATGCATAGATGTGCTACTTTCATGTGCTACTGCTCTGGGCCAGAGTAGACCTGGGAGCAATGGTAAGAAGGGATACTCAGTATTCCCCAAAGCTCCAGGATTACTGGAGCCTCACTATCAGTTTAATGTCATAATCAGGACACTCATTGGGGTGGTCTTATTCCTTTGCAGATCCAGTTGATGTATTCTACAGTCCCAGCCGACTAGGCTCCAAGCTAAATGAGTATCTTTATGAACTGATTTTGTGGAGATGCCCGTGGTGTAATTGTTATCGTCGCAGGAATTGGACACGACGACTCGAGTTCAAATCCTGGACGAGACTGATTGCATTTCACATAGCACTAATACCCTTGGGAAAGGTATGAATCCAATTATTCTCCCTCCAGCTATGCGTAAATAGTAGGACAGACTAGGTTCTTCAGCCTTGGTGAGGCAACTAGTCTAGGAGAAGGAAAACTCTGAATTCAAACCTGTCAAACTCTGCTTAAAAATTGACCTTGTGTCATATCCTGCCCGAGCGGAGGGGTTGGGTAAATAGGATCTTTATGAACTGATTTATTGGGAATAGTATCTTAACCCTGGATGTAATAGTCATCATCACTTTCTTCAGCTGTTTGTCATTTACCAACTATGACAGCCGCTTGAAGAAGGCTGAAGAGTACAATGGCCCAAAATATTCTGACTATAACAACCAAGAAGTTGATACTAGTCTAAGTAAATCTGTGTATGATAATGATAGTTCCTCATATAAGAAATTCAGATAAAATAAGTATCTTGAAAATATAGAAGGTTTAAACAAGTCTTTTTAAACCATAAGAAAAGATAAATTTTATAGATCTGTGTAGTTTATCTGACTACTGAGTGCATTTAAATAAAATTAGATGGGCGTGGCTACAGGCATATTAAAGAAATATCTGTGTATACGAATTATTCTTGTTCGCTATTTGCTTTGTTTTTTCAAATCTATTTTTCTTTTCATTTTCTTTCTTTGTTATATATTTCTTTATTCTTTCTTTTCATTCTATCATAATCTTTCAAATCTTTCAAATTTTTCTTTCTTATTAATGCTTTTCTTTAAAGTTTCTTTGTTATATTTTTCTTTCTTTTTCTTTGTTTATAATCTTTATTTCTTTTCCCAATCTTTCTTATTAACCATTTTCTTATATATTATTCAGTTTATTAAGGAAAAAAGACAAAGAAATATGGGGGTGTAATGGTTAAAGCGCTGGACTGCGGAATTGTAGTACACAAGTTTGAACTCCGGTTGCGCAATTACATTCACTTTCAGAAAGTGACTTCACTTGAGAAAGGTATGGACATCCTTATCCTCCCCTCTATGGGTTAAATAGTAACATTATTGTCCTTCTAAAAGGATAGATTTGGCATTAAATAACCCGAGAAGGATGATATGACATTAAATAACAAACTAATAAATGTATATAACAAAAAACAGAGAAAATGTATCTTCTTTATATATTTCTTCCTTTATTTTTACTTCTTTCAAATCCTTTATCCAATCTTTCTTTCTTACTAATCTTTCCTTTTCTTATATACACCTCTGGACAAAAATATAAGATCACCCTCAAAAATGAAGAAAAATATATTGTTTACAATCTTTAAATTATGAAAATCAAATATATGAAAGATAAGGCATAAAGACAAATTTAGAATATGAAGAAATTTCAATTCATTTTTGTATAATTGACTTAATGCTAAATTTTAAGATGTATTTTTGCCATAAATATAAGACAACCAATAAAAAAAAAAAAAAAAAAAAAGGACTTAATTTGATTGAAAATTGAGAAATTTCAAAAGCTTTAGGATGCAGTAAAACCATTATCTGCAATTACTTGAAAAGTCCAAATAAGTATGGAACAAGAAAACCGACAGGCAGGCCAGAAAAATTATCACCACAATTCAAGAGAAGAATTGTTTGCGAAGTAAAAAAGAAAACTTCTTCAACATAAAAAATATTGAAATCTCTAGTGGATGTTCCTTGCAGTACTAGAACAATTAGAAGGCATTTAAACAACGAAAAAATTAAGTATAAGAAAAGAATTCATCATCCAAAGTTAACTATGAAGCTGAAAGAGAAATGACTGGAATATGCTCACCAATACCAAACCATCAGTACTAAAAAATGGTGAAAAATTGTTTTCTCAGACGAAAAGAAATTCAATTTAGACGGACCAGATAGCTTTCAGAAGTATTGGCATGCAAAAAATTTTCCAGAAGGGAAACAAAGCATGCGGTGTGTGTGTGTGGGGGGGGTACTTCTCATCTTCAGGAAAACTTAAACTACAATTTGTCAGTGGTCAACAAAATGCAGCAGATTATATGAAGATGCTAAATGATTTAGGTTTGGTTTGTTGGGTTTTATGGCATATCAACCTTTATAGGTTATTCAATGCCAAATCCATTTTCATGTAAATAATCTGTTCTATTTAAAACAATTCAGTTTAGCATAAGTACACACAAGGGGGACATCTCCACTCTAGACGGAACCCCTCTTAAACTAGTAGACAAATTCACTTACCTAGGAAGCAGCGTCGCATCAACCGAAAAGGACATCGACACGAGGTTAACGAAAGCATGGACAGCTATCAATAGGCTATCGATTATATGGAAATCAGACCTAACCGATAAAATGAAACGCAGTTTCTTCCAGGCAGCGGTCACATCGATACTGCTATATGGGTGCACTACATGGCAACACCCCACAAGACACCAACTGTACGGCCACCTGCCTTCTATCACGAAAACTATTCAAGTTAGATGAACCAGACATGTAGGACACTGCTGGAGAAGCAGGGGTGATATCATAAGTGATGTACTCTTATGGACCCCCACACATGGCCGTGCAAAAGCAGGACGACCAGCACGAACATACATTCAGCAGCTATGTGAGGATACAGGATGTTGTCCTGAAGACCTGCCTGGGGCGATGAACGATAGGGAGGAGTGGCGAGAGAGGATCAGGGATATCCGTGCTACCAGCACGACATGATGATGATAAGTACACAGTTTAATTGTCAAAAACATTTCCATTTCAAACTATTCAAGCAGTTATATGTAACAATTCAGTTAAGTGTAAAAACAGTTTCAATGTCGAAAAACAGTTCTATTTGAAATAATTCAGTTAAGCATAAGAACGCAGTTTAAATGTAAGTACGGTTTAATTGTCAAAAACATTTTTATTTCAAGCTATTCAATTTAGCCAAACAATTCAGTTTAGCATAAGTATGCTGTTAGTTCTACTTAACCCATAGATAGGGCCCTATCAGGTGCTACCACTCCGGGCCAGAGTGGACCTGGGAGCGATGGCAATGAAGGGGTACACCACATTCCCCAAAGCTCCAGCACTGCTGGAACCTCACCATCAGATTGTTTAGTGTCAGATCAGGACACTCGTTGGGTGGGGGTCTTACCCCTCTGCAGAGGTGCAGTCAATGTATTCTACAGCCCCAGCTGACTGGGCAATACACAGAGTTAAATGTCAAACAGCTTTATTTCAGATAATTCAGTTCAGCATAAGTACACAGTTTAGATGTCAAAAACAGTTCTATTTCGAGCAATTCTGTTCAGCACAAGTACGCAGTTCCAATGTCAAAACAGTTCTATTTTAAACAATTCAGTTTAGCATAAATACGCAGTTTAAATGCAAAAATCAGTATAGTGAAAGAAGCACAATTTAGTTCTATTCAACCCATAGATAGGACCCTTATCAGGTGCTACCACTCCGGGCCAGAGTGGACATGGGAGCCATGGCAGTGAAGGGGTACTCCACATTCCCCAAAGCTCCAGCACTGCTGGAACCTCACCATCAGATTGTTTAGTGTCATATCCAGGACACTCATTGAGGGGGTCTTACCCCTCTGCAGAGAAGAAGTTGGTGTATTCTACAGCCCCAGCCGACTGGGCAATAAATGATTTATCTCTTGCACAAGAAGGGTGTTGTCTATGTGGAGAAGAATGGATTTTTCAGCAAGATAATGCTGCTATCCACAATGCATCAATAACAAAGTACTTGCTTGAACAAAAAAATAAAACTTCTTCACCACCCAGCGTGCTCTCCAGACATCAATCCTATAGAAAACTTGTGGGGATTGATTGTTGCAAATGTTTATGAAGGAGGTTGACAATACTCAGCAATTTCTGAACTCAAAAACGAAATCTTAGACACATGGGAAAAATGCCTTTGGTTCAACTTCAGAAACTAATTGATACTATGCCTTGCTGAATTTTTGAAGTTATCAAAGCTAATGACGAATCTACAAAATATTAAATAAAACATTTGCCTTTATATTCTTTAGTTCTGCTCATTGGTCTTATATTTATGTCAAAACAAAATTTCAAAATTAAGCATAAATGCTAATATACATATAAAAATGAATTGAAATTTCTTCATATTTTAAATTTAATTTTCTTAATGCCTTATCTTTCATATATCTAATTTTCATAATTTAAAAATTGTCAATAATATCTTTTTCTTCATTTTTGAGGGTGGTCTTATATTTTTGTCCAGGGGTGTGTGTGTATATACACACACACATGGGTCGTTCAAGAAGTTCTAAGCTTCACCCAGAAAGAAGAATCCTAGCTGAAAATTTTTATTTTGGCAATGCACTATCCCTTCTTATACATCTAGAAAAACTAATTCAAATTTCTGTTTTAATTTCCATACAGGCGAGGCACATAAAAATGTAAGAGGCATACAACAAATGTAAAATCTTGGTGTGGCTTAGAATTTTTTTAATTACCTTCCTGTGAGTATTTATATATCAATCTATATATCAATCTATATATATATATATATATATATCAACAATGAAACATGTTAATAAAAATATTTCTTCTTTATGAATTTCTTTCATTTTCTTCCTCTATAATCTTTATTTCTTTCAAATCTTATTTATTTTCCCACTTTTTATTTTACTAATATTTATTTATTTATTTATTATTAACTACTTTCTCATATATTATTCTGATAATAAAGGAAGAAAAATAATATATGAAAGAAACATTAGTAAAAATATGTTTCTTTGATATATATTTCTTTCTTTTTCTTCCTTTATAATCTTTATTTCTTTTTTCCCCCCAGACTTCCTTTTTTAGTTTTTTTTTAATTAAAAACCAAAATGGATTGCATTTTATTTATGGTCTGTTTCAATCATTTTATATTTTACCTGTTCAAATAGATTGAGTCATTCTTTTCTTTCTTTCTATTTTAAAATTTAAAAAAAAAGTACTTATTTACAAATGGTTTTATCCTCATCAAATGATTGGAAAAAAATTTAATTTCATATCAATTTTCTGTATTTTGAATTGCTCAATTTAAAAGTTTTTTTGGCAATTATAGAAAGTGTCATCTGCACTAATATCATGTAAATTTCTTTATGGCAGAGATTCTTGAAAAAGACAGATCTTTCTGTTCTTTCTGTCTGTTTTATTTTACAAAGTTTGTGTACCCTGATATTTCATTGCAATCCAAGTATTCTATATTGACTTTTATTCTTGTACAAGAACATCATGCGAATTTCATGTCAGTATTTATTCACATCAACTTTTCAAAAAGGAATAAAAGGGATGCTAATGTAATTAAGTTAAATTTCATTAATCAATGATATAATCACCATTATTAGCAATTCCAGTAGACTAATATAGAGGTAGTTTTTTATTGCCTATGATTAAAATTCTTAAAGTCTTTGATGAAAAGAAAGCTGAGAGACTCGAATTAAATATCTTAAGAAAATATCCAAATCATTAAATAAATGATCATTCAAAGATGTTAGTAGAGAGAACGAGGAAAAACTTTCCAATCAAATGTTTTTCTTTCCTTCTGTGCAGCCTTACTTTCTCTTGCTGAAGAATGACATCTATTCTGTTCATTAAAACTGAACCCCAGTTGACTAGGGCTGTATAATTGTCTGACTGCATCTCTGCAGAGGAGAAAGAACCCCACCTCACAACAAGTGTCCTGGATATAACACTAAACAATCTGATGTTAAGGCTCCAGTCAGTAGAGTTTTGGGGAACGTGGAGTATCTCTTCATTGCCATTGCTCTCAGGTCCACTCTGACCAGAATGTTACCACATGAAAAGGTCCTATCTATGCGTCAAATAGAGCAATTTGACATTTAAACACTGTGTAACAAATGATTTATGCTAAACTGAATTGCTTGAAATAGAACTGTTTGATCATTTAACTGTGTGTAAACAAATGGCTGATGTTTAATTGAATTGTTAGTGATATATAGCAATACTTAGAACTATTTAACTTTGGTGACTTATTTTGTGTATTATTTTTCTTTCTTTTGTCATTTTTCGGACTATAGTCCTCGTCTTCAACAGTCTGAAAAATAACACAAAATATTGCACATGAAGCCTCATCTCAAAAATTCAGACACATTTGTTGACTTATATTTACAAACCATATATATATATATATATATATATATATATATATATATATATATATAAAGAGGATTTGGCATTAAATAACCTACAATAGTTAATATGTTGCAGAGCCGATAAATATGTCGACCCCGCAAATGAATTATGTGAATGAGGACAGCCAAAGCAATATGAAGGAACAAAGGTGAGATAATGATAATTACAAATGACAATTTATTTCGTCGTATTTACAAGCGTGAATGTAAATGTCCGTAGCGGTTGTATGTGTTCGCAGCTGGGCGTTCGACGAGGGTCGCTGAGGTCGGTTGAGTCGTTGAGTTCAGCTAGATGGTCGGTGCTGGTCGTTGAGTACAGCTAGATGGTCGATGCTGGTCGTTGAGTACAGCTAGATGGTCGGTGCTGGTCGCTGAGTACAGCTAGATGGTCGGTCGAGGTTGGTAGATCGATATCCCTGGTTGTGACGGTATGTTGTGGTTAACCAAGGGTGTGTCGATCGGGTTGCTGACTCGTACGGCGGGTCGTACGTGAGTCAGGTGTTGCAGTGGTAGAACAGTCCGTAACAGCGAGTCGTTACGTGGACTGCGTTGTACTTTGCAAGAGCGTCGAGGTCGAGGAAAGGCTAGGGCCTTGCTGGGCCCCCTAGCCGTGCGGACGTATTGGACGGGAGTGAAGGCTTTGTCGTGTCCAAAGCCGTGCGGACGAGAGCGAAGGCTTTGTCGGGTCAAAGGCGTGCGGATGAGCGGACAGCAGCGAAGGCTTTGTCGGGTCAAAGCCGAGCTGACGAGCGGACAGGCCAGAAGGCCGAGGCTATGATGGGCGTTATCTTAGCGCTGCGCAGATAGCGAAGGAGTAGCTAAAGGCTGGACCGTGCCATTAGCGCTGCGCAGCTTATCGGACTATCGGAACCAAGTGTGAGTTAAGACCGGTTGGTCTTAGAATCCGTCTTCGTGTTTGCCACCTGGCCGTCTACTTCGACTGATCATTACTGACCGCCAGAGATGCTCTGACCCGCAGACAGAGACCTCTTATGGTCCTAAAAAGGACCTTTGTGCATACTTATGTAGGTGGGAAAAAAAAAGCAGATCTACCTCGAGAAGTGGGATCAACGTCGGAAGTTAAGGTGAATGCGACCGCACAGAATGCAGGATTCCCCCTTAATGAGCTTCGCTAGGAGCGTGCCGTTTAAGCGTTGAAAAGGGCTTGCTGATATTACGAAGGTGCTGTGACACACAGCTCCGGCCGCGTGAATATAAAATTCTTTGATAAAAAATGAGTGTAGCCATAAAGTATTTTTCTAACCTGCTATAGGCTGGCGACGACTATTAGTTCAAGTCTTATCAGGTAATTTTTGGCCGAAGTGTTTTGTAAATGTTATTAATTTTAATTTATCTTTTTCTTTTTAGCTATAACGAAATGTCAAGGTCGTTAGAAAGAAAAAGGGCTTAGTCAGTTCCGGTCGTAGTTGGATATAATCGTCCTAACGCGGGTGTGTAACTTGATATGTTTAGGTTTATCGGCCGGTCGCGGCAAGGCCCTCTCCCTAGATAATTGATCGTCCATCAATTAGTAGTAATAATCGGTCCGTAGGTTGCTAGGGAAAGTGACCTTCCTTCCAGATCGGGTTTGCTGACGTGATGGCGTTGGAGTACTTTCGGAAGAAGGTGTCGTTGATTCGGTGGGGTGTTGGTTCTCCAAAAACGCTGGTTTAGTCCTGTCGATAGAAACAGTATCAGTCGTGTTACCGCGCCTAATCGTGATGTGTTTGTTGGAGTGTCGTATCACTTTAAATGGACCTTGGTAGGCTGGTGTGAGCGGTTTTCTTACGGTGTCGTTTCGTACGAAAACGTACTTACAGTCCCGGAGATGTTGTGGTATGAATGTGCCTGTTTGTTGCTGTCGAGGAGGGGTATATTTTAAACGTGCCATCTTGTGGCGGAGCTCCTGGATGAACGGGGTTGATGGCTTTGAAGCTGTGTCGAAGGAGTCGTTGAAATATTCACCCGGGAGTGAGAGCGGTGTGCCGAAGACAAGTTCGGCAGGCGAACATCCAATGTCTTCCTTGACAGTGTTTCTCCATGCGAGGAGGATCAGAGGCAATTCATCCACCCAGTTTGTTGAGTCAGTTCTAGCGGCCAAAGAGGTTTTTAAAGATCTGTGGAACCTCTCAACAAGGCCGTTAGCCTGTGGGTGGTAAGCAGTCGTTTTTATGTGTTTGACGCCGAGTAGGTTCGAGAATTCCTGAAAGAGGGATGATTGGAACTGTGCTCCTCTATCGGTTGTGATGACTTGAGGTGTACCAAACGTACTTATCCATTCTTTCAGTATGGTCTTGGCAACAGTGCTTGCTGAGATGTCCTTGATAGGCACAGCAGTGGGCCATCGTGAGAAGCGGTCCACCACCGTCAATAGATATTGGTAGTCCTGACACATTGGCATTGGTCCAACCAGGTCGATGTGTAAGTGGGAAAACCGTGCGTCAGGACTGCTGAAGGTGCCAATAGGAGATTTTGTGTGCCGGTGGATTTTATACTGCTGGCATTTTAGACACGTAGAGACCCATTCGCGGATGTCTGTGTTCATGTTGGGCCAGACGAAGCGTTCAGCAATGAGTTTGACGGTCGCACGTTTACTCGGGTGTGACAATCCGTGTAAGTGTCGAAATACTTGTTTTCGTAATGCCGGGGGGACGTAGGGCCTTGGGTTGGCCTGGCTGATGTCGCAGTACAGTCTTCCGTCGCTGAGAGGTACTGGGAACTCCTGAAGTTTCAGGGAGGTGTTCGTTTTCACCTCTTGTAATGTTGAGTCGGATTTTTGTTCTTTCGCGATTAAATCCTGACTCAGAACATCGTTATCCAGAGCGTGGATATCTGTCCGGGATAAAGTGTCTGTGACAGTGTTATCCTTCCCCTGTTCCTGTTCAACTACAGCTCCTACTCCGGCGTCTGATGCGTCAGTCGTAAGGGCGAGATGCGTTTTTGGGTCGTCCTTAATGTACGAGAGTTTGGTGAAGTTCACCAGCGCGGTCTTTGCGGCGTTGAATGCGTGAAGAGCGTCTGTTTCTAGTGAAATGTTCCTATTCTTCCTCTGTAGTAAGTTCGTAAGAGGTTGGAGAATAGTGGAACACTTTGGGATGAACCTTCTGTAGAAGTTTATCATTCCAATGAAACGTCGCAGCTGTTTCATTGACGTCGGCGTTGGAAAATCCTGGATTGCACTGATCTTTGTCGGTAGAGGGGTTATTCCTTCAGCATCGGTGTTGTGTCCAAGGAATTCGATGCTGGGTGCCCCGAAAACACACTTGTCAAGGTTCAGACGTAATCCGTAATGTGAAAGTCGTCTGAACACTTCACGTAGGTGTTGTTTGTGAGAATCATCATCTTTGCTGGCCACCAGGATATCGTCAATGTACGCATATACATAGGGTAGACCACGCAGGACTTCGTCCATCAAGCGCTGGAAGGTTTGTGCGGCGTTACGTAGACCGAATGGCATTTTTAGGAATTCATACAGGCCAAACGGTGTCGTAACTGCTGTCTTTGGGATGTCTTCCGGAGCTACAGGGATCTGATGGTATGCCTTTGTAAGGCCTATTTTCGAGAAGATACGAGAACCCTGCAGTCCGGAAGCAAAATCGTGGATGTGGGGTACCGGATATCGATCAGGAACAGTGGAGGCGTTCAGTTTCCTGTAATCGACGCATATCCGGAACTCCTTGTTTCCAGGTTTCGGTACCAGGTGTAGAGGTGAAGCGTAGGGGCTGTCCGAGGGTCGTATGATGCCGTCGTTTAGCATCTGTTCAAACTGCTCTTTAGCATAAGCCAGTTTGGGTGGCGCGAGTCGTCTGGGCTGAGAGTGTGCTGGTGGACCACTCGTTTTGATGTGGTGTTGCGTTTGGTGGACACCTGAATCAGTGGATTTGAATGGTTGTGTTATATCCACGAACTGATTCAGGATGTCCACGTAATCCTGGCCATGGCATGCTGCAATTCCGATCCCTGTGGTGCTGTGTCGTGCTGGCGTCCCTATGACGTGGAGGTTCGTCAAGGTATCCGACAATGTTCGTGGGTTCATGTGGACCGATAGTTCGTAGTGTGCCAGGAAGTCTGCACCGAGGATCGGTATTTTGACGTTGGCTAGCGTGAAGGTCCAAGTGTAGTCACGCCGCATGCCAATGTTTAGAGAGAGCGTCTTTCCACCGTACGTGTCTATAGTGGAACCGTTGGCTGCTTGTAGTTTGAGTGGGGTGGGCTTAGCGGATGGGTCAATTGTATGAGGTATGACGCTGATGGCTGCACCCGTGTCTACAAGGAATTTTATTTTATTCCTCCGGTCCCAAATATAGAAGAGACGACATTTTTTTGTTCGATACCGGATGGGTTCGTTGTCTTTACCCTCCGGTTTCCTAGTTTTCCGGGGCCACCGTGAATTTGCAGTGCGGCCTGCATTTCTTTGCTTGGTCTCCAAATGTCTGATGATACCAGCAAACGTCTTCGTCGTTGGTCCGGTGATTACTAGGGGTTCGATGGCGTCGATGGCGACTATGCGTCCTGTCCCTTGGCCTCTGTCGTCGGGTGAGCTTCATCTCGTGAAGTTGTTTTTGCAGGTCTGCCATCATTTTTTTCATAGCTCGCAGGTCTTTTGTTGTTTGCGACTCCGATGTTGGTGCCTGGACAGAGGTGATGTTGTTGGATCGTTTGAACACCAAATCAGCGGAGTCGGCCAAGTCGTCCAATGCAGTGGATCGGGACATTGGAGCAATTATTTGCGAGACCCATGATGGTAGTCGTTCCATCCATAGGGTTCGCAGGACGGTCTCTGAGACATGCTTCGAGCCTAACTGACTCTTCATGAATCTTAAAAGTTGGGCTGGTGTCCTGTCTCCGATCGTGATGTTTTGAAGGACGTCCCGGATTCTTCTTCAGAGCGGCCTGTACGTTAAAGGATTATGTCCTTAAGGTAGTCGTAGGGTTTTTTCTCTGGGAGTTCAGCGAGAGCATCCGTAATCCGGCTGATGACGTCTGGTGGCAATTTCTGCATCAAGTTGGCTACTTTGATGCGCTGGGATTTTATCCTCAACATGAGGAAGATGGTTTCGACTTGTTGGAACCAGGAATGTACATCTGGATTGTACGTTGGCAACGCCACGGTGACGTTTGCCATTAATATGTCGGACTCACCGCTGCCCTCCATTGCTCTGTCTGTATTCACGTTCGGGGTCACCACTTGTTGCAGAGCCGATAAATATGTCGACCCCGCAAATGAATTATGTGAATGAGGACAGCCAAAGCAATATGAAGGAACAAAGGTGAGATAATGATAATTACAAATGACAATTTATTTCGTCGTATTTACAAGCGTGAATGTAAATGTCCGTAGCGGTTGTATGTGTTCGCAGCTGGGCGTTCGACGAGGGTCGCTGAGTTCAGCTAGATGGTCGGTGCTGGTCGTTGAGTACAGCTAGATGGTCGATGCTGGTCGTTGAGTACAGCTAGATGGTCGGTGCTGGTCGCTGAGTACAGCTAGATGGTCGGTCGAGGTTGGTAGATCGATATCCCTGGTTGTGACGGTATGTTGTGGTTAACCAAGGGTGTGTCGATCGGGTTGCTGACTCGTACGGCGGGTCGTACGTGAGTCAGGTGTTGCAGTGGTAGAACAGTCCGTAACAGCGAGTCGTTACGTGGACTGCGTTGTACTTTGCAAGAGCGTCGAGGTCGAGGAAAGGCTAGGGCCTTGCTGGGCCCCCTAGCCGTGCGGACGTATTGGACGGGAGTGAAGGCTTTGTCGTGTCCAAAGCCGTGCGGACGAGAGCGAAGGCTTTGTCGGGTCAAAGCCGTACGGACGATCGGACTAGTGCGAAGGCTTTGTCGGGTCAAAGCCGTGCGGACGAGCGGACGGGAACGAAGGCTTTGTCGGGTCAAAGCCGTGCGGACGAGCGGACGAGAGCGAAGGCTTTGTCGGGTCAAGGCCGTGCGGACAGCAGCGAAGGCTTTGTCGGGTCAAAGCCGAGCTGATGAGCGGACAGGCCAGAAGGCTGAGGCTATGATGGGCGTTATCTTAGCGCTGCGCAGATAGCGAAGGAGTAGCTAAAGGCTGGACCGTGCCATTAGCGCTGCGCAGCTTATCGGACTATCGGAACCGAGTGAGAGTTAAGACCGGTTGGTCTTAGAATCCGTCTTCGTGTTTGCCGCCTGGCCGTCTACTTCGACTGATCATTACTGACCACCAGAGATGCTCTGACCCGCAGACAGAGACCTCTTATAGTCCTAAAAAGGACCTTTGTGCATACTTATGTAGGTGGGAAAAAAAAAGCAGATCTACCTCGAGAAGTGGGATCAACGTCGGAAGTTAAGGTGAATGCGACCGCACAGAATGCAGGATTCCCCCTTAATGAGCTTCGCTAGGAGCGTGCTGTATTTATCCTACGTCCCACCAACGTACGAATATGGCACAAGGCCGTGTTTAAGGTGGGTCCTGTCGCAGGGCCGTAGCCCAACGCGATAGGCAGTTCCAAAAATGCCTCGGACCCCGTCGGCATTCCCCTTTTCGGGGCTCCTCAGGCGCCGGGCCGTTTAAGCGTTGAAAAGGGCTTGCTGATATTACGAAGGTGCTGTGACACACAGCTCCGGCCGCGTGAATATAAAATTCTTTGATAAAAAATGAGTGTAGCCATAAAGTATTTTTCTAACCTGCTATAGGCTGGCGACGACTATTAGTTCAAGTCTTATCAGGTAATTTTTGGCCGAAGTGTTTTGTAAATGTTATTAATTTTAATTTATCTTTTTCTTTTTAGCTATAACGAAATGTCAAGGTCGTTAGAAAGAAAAAGGGCTTAGTCAGTTCCGGTCGTAGTTGGATATAATCGTCCTAACGCGGGTGTGTAACTTGATATGTTTAGGTTTATCGTCCGGTCGCGGCAAATATGTCATAATACCAAATCAAACCAAACTAAAACTGAACATTACTTGAGTGTATTGCAGTATTGGTACATTTTTAAGTCATTGTCCGTAAATGGATTTAGAAATGTTTATGTAAATAATTCAGTTACTTATATTGAAAGATGACTTATGATGAGGTTATACTGGAAGTACCGGTTCCCATCAGATCACTGAAATTAAGCAGTGATGAGCTAGTTCAATTCTGAAATGGGTGACCACTTTGGAACAGTAGGTACTGTAATCTTAAGTACCAGACTATGCAGACCTTAGTAAAAAAACAAATTATGGAGGAAGATACTTAGTTATCACCAGAAGAACAGAAAAATCTGTGGATGAAATCTTCATTTTGCTTATAGGATCATTTTCTTTCCACCTCCCTTATCAGGCTGTTGTGTCTCAATCTCCCTTATGAGGCTGTAGTATCTCCTCGTTTCCCTTATCAGGCAGTAGTATCCTGCTTATGAGGCTGTAGTAACTCCTCATTACCCTTATCAGGCCATAGCATCCCCTCATTTTCTTTATGAAGCTGTAGTACCCCTCGTTTCCCCAATCAGACCATAGTATCTCCTCATTTCCCTTATCCCTTCATCTTTCTTATCATGCAGTAGTATCTTCTCATTTCTCTTATGAGATTGTAGTATCCTCTCATTTCCCTTATCATGGTGTGTTATGCGACTGATTGACTTAAAAATATTTCTACACTCTTCTCTTACAAAACACACTATCCATCAATAAATCTGTTATATCTGAAATTTGTCCTATCTAAAAAAAAACAATAAATAAATAGGAAAACTTTTTTAGAGCTAATTTCTTTTACTTAACATTTAGAAGCCCTTCCTATAGTTAAGCAATTTGTCAGATTTGAAAAAATACTGATTTTCAGTGGTTTTAGATAGGCGGTTCTATTTACAATATAAATACAATGTCAAAATGATATCTAACTTTCCAATATGCATGCACATGAGTTATCTTTCCCATGTTTTATCTTTAAATGTCAATACATTACAATGCATAGTTACAACATCACTATTATCTGAGTCAGTGTATTAATGTAGTTTACAATAATTCAAACATTATTTTACACAGATCTATTTGACCTATAAATTGAACACTAACAAGTTCTACCACTCTGAGTCAGGAGACCTAAGAGTAATGGCATCAAAGGATTGACTGCACATTTTAAAGAGCTACAGAACTGCAGATTAGTTTCATCCCCAAGACATGCTTTTTGTGGGGGTCTTACCTGTCTGCAGGGAATGTAGTCAGTATATTCTAGTCCCCCTGCCAACAGGCAATTCGTAAGATTTGAAAAATATTAACTTTGAAATTTTTCTAATTACCCCATGCTCATTACCAATGGGTACAAAAACAAAGGGAGAGAAGTTAACAAAGCCTCTAATGTTGCTGAACACAACAGTAGTAAACTGAGAATCTTCATAGGGCAGAGAAGAGAAAGAAAAGTATTTTTAAAAACTGTGTATAAGAACTGGGGAGGAGAGAAGTAACTTAACTATTACCATACAGAAAAAAAACAACTATATCTCAGAGAGAAACACTTATCCCATTACAAATAATTTATTAAGAAGGAAATAGATTTAACCAATACATTTCCACTGACATTGCACAAATT
Source organism: Sepioteuthis lessoniana (assembly GCA_963585895.1). Taxonomy (NCBI): domain Eukaryota; kingdom Metazoa; phylum Mollusca; class Cephalopoda; order Myopsida; family Loliginidae; genus Sepioteuthis; species Sepioteuthis lessoniana. The sequence continues at coordinate 8,471 of CAUZXS010004326.1, read as the reverse complement.
TTGCTGTACATACTTGAGCTAAAAACACAACATTTGATTTAATGCAAAAAAATGAAATAAAAGGATAGAATTGGAAAGTCAAATGGACTTACTTGACATTTGACTGAAACAAAGAAAAGTTGTACATTACAAAATTTTTTTTTTATAGAAATACCAATATGGAATCTGAATTCAAAGTTTTCTTTTCTTTTCTCTTTCTTTTGTTTCAAATTTCTGGTGTGTGGTTTCCATAGGCAAGAATAATTTTCTTCTCTTTTCCAGTTTGCGGTATCCTTTTCTCTGGGGCTTCTAAACAATTTTGAGGATGGTTCCTTCAGAAATTTAACATGTTTTGTTAAATTTCTTCCACTATCCTTTCTTCTTGAAAAAAATGTCTCCCAAGACTTATATTGAGTAGGGAAAACTTTGCAACTTTTCTGTTTCCCCTGAAATGAAACCACTTCTAGGCTTCCTTTCAACTGTAGAAATCAATTAACTCTCACTTAGTTAATTGTAAATTTTACACCATTCCTAGAGGACCAGTAGAGTCTGATTAAGAGGCAGACCTTGCTTTCAACCTGTCACACTATTTTCAACTTTTCTCTTACAGACTGTAGAGCATGTGAGAAAGTACACCTTGCTTTCAACTTTTCTCTAACTGACCAACAGACTTCTAACAGACTGATGAAAAAACCCTGCCCAGTCGTTTAAATACCCACAAAAGAACAGTAACAATCCAACTTTAAAAATAAGCCAATGACATTCAAGCTATTTTTAACTGCTGATTTTCAAATTCCAAAAAAATGGGATATTGGCAAAATAAATACTCTGTTGAAATGATGTCTTTCCAACATGAGTTATCTTTCCCTTATTTTTATTTTTATCATTCTCAAAAAGGAGAGGAGGGAAAATCCCTGGTAGTAGAATTGGGAGAAAAATATTAAGACCAAAGCTTCAATGACTTGAGCACCATTCCAAAGTTGACATTTGATAATAAACAAAAATTAGTGGTAAAAAATGTTCTTTATTTTTCAAAATCTAGTTAAGAAGTAAAAGTAAAGTAAAGTTGGTGACCTTTAGTTGAGGGTGACCCAAAGGCTCCCTTTTCAATAGCTACTACACCGAGGTGCAGGGAAGAGTGCTACTCCTTTCCCTGGATTGCTCCACTTTACCTTTGATCTGTACCTTATAATGCTGAGTGTTAAGCAAGGTGGCATCAAGTAACATCTTTTAAGTCTTTGGTATGACTCAACGTAGGACTGAACCCCGGTCTCCCAGACCATTGGTGAACATTTTACTCAATTCACACAGTTTCTAATCACAAAATGTATACATGGTTTGTTCTAGAAGAACACTCCCTTACCATTCAACTCTTATTATTTTCACTCTCCTATTATTCCAATAATTAGGAGGTCTGCTTAGCATTGTTATGAAAGAAGCATGAGTTTAGCAAATTATTGATTTATCCATACATCCCACCAGACAGAATTTGACACAAGAACTTTTTTTTTAAAGCAGGGATTTAGGAAACAGGGAGGTCAGGCATGAGCCAAGATGCATGCCCTGCTGGATTATGCTAGTTATAGGCTCACTAGGTGAAATTTGAACTATACTAGCTTTTGCTAAGTCTCCTGGCACATATACTGGGGGACCTTGCTGGTAATAGTTTGAACCAGACCTGGAGGTCTAGTGCTATGCTTGTCATTAGATACTTCACCCACCTATTGGTGGCCTGGGAGCCATTTGGTTCTGAAATGATACTCCACTTAGCACAAATGTCAAGCAGCCCAGCTGAGGCTGGGAACCTTAGGAGGAAGCTCCTGTACTAGGTAAGTGAATTTAGCATATAATGTGTAATGAGTTTATAAGAAAATGTGACTTAAGAGGAGTCTTCCAGGTACTGTGATGAAAGGTTAATGCTAAAATGAATTATAAAATAAAACAAGCAAACAGTAGAACAAATAACAGGAGGTTGAATTGAACTGACATTATCTTTTTATGCATTATTTTGGCAATAAGCAATAAGTTACAAAATGTTTTTGTGTGAGTATTAACTTTTGTATGCATACAGATCCATTAGATTAAAATAGAGATAAGTTATTTTAGAAAATTGACACATAAAAGTCTTTTTCTATTTTTACAGTTGATGAAACACTTTGATTAGGGATTGTTAGAGCATAATGGTTATTGTTGCAGGGAATGGAATTGGTGATGTGAGTTCAAATACTGGATATGGCTGTTTGCAATTCATTTTGTGCAAATGTCCTTGGGAAAGGTATGATTCATAGGTTTTTCCATCAGCTATGAATAAATAGTAAGATGGGCTGAGTTCTTTAGCTTTTGTAAGGCAACCAGTGTAGGAGAAGGAAAACACTGCATTCAAACCAACTGTATTCTACTTAAAAATTGACTTTGTGCAGCATCTTGCTTATGGTGGAAGGGTTGGATAGATACATATTATTTCAAAGTCTGACCAGTTCCATATCATAGTACAACTTGTTGTGGGTGGGTAGTTTTATCTCTGTGCAACAGCCAAATTAATTTCTGACAGGAAACAGAAAACTGAATTCTTCTTTATCATCCATGACTATATTATTCAGTGGGTTTAATATTTATGGTGAATTTACCTTAATCTAGCACCACCAGAAGATTATTCTCCCCCTAATCAAAGGTCATGTTGCTCACAAGAATTCTAAGTTCTCATCTTCATAGGAGTTGATAAAAACATAAAAATTAAAAGATGAGAAATAAAAAAATAAAGAAACTTTAAAATGGAATTAAAAAAATGCTAATGATACCTAAATAATTTTTTTCTAAGATGTGATCAATTCCATGTCCCTGTGTAATTAGGTTCTCTTTGGTTGTTTACGGAACTGACCAAAAAGTGGGAAAAAAACAAAAAACGAAAAAACAGAAATACCAATTGAACAGACAAGCATTTGTAATCAGTAACACATAATGACAAGAAGAAACCAATATTTGTGGTGGCCAATTAAAAGAAAAATGATAAAAAACAAAGACAAAGAAGAAAGATAAAAGTACGGACTATAATTACATGGCAGAAGAAAAATCTTTTGAACTGAAACAGTATTATTAGTAAATATATGCATTCAAAAATAACTTCTTTCCACCTTTGAATGAGAGAGAGAGAGAGAGAGAGAGAGAGTGATAATAGCACATAAACTTATGTGTACAATGTAATCAAGAGTATTTCAACCTCTTGAAAGAGAAGGAGATGATGGTATGTGAAAATGCATGTATATGATCATGAGTATAATATAATCTCTCTACAGAGAGAGAGAGATGATAGTATGTAAATGTGTATGTACAATGTGATCAAGAGTATAATGTGACCTCTCTAGAGAGAGAGAGAGAGAGAGAGAGAGAGAGATGATGATGATGATGGTATGTGGATACCTGATTTTCAGTATAGTGTGACCTTGAGAAAGAGGAATGATGGCATGGATATGTTTTTGAGTATAGCCTGATATCTTTAACTTGAGAGAGAGAGAGAGAGGGGGGGGAGAGATAGTGTTATGGGAATATGGAATTTTGAATATAGTGTGACCCCTCTCTTTCTTTCTCAAGAGAGGCATTATGGCAAAGAGTAAATTTTGGTTCACGATTCAATCACAAATATAATGCAACCCCCTACTCTTTCTCTCTCTCTTTCTCTCTCTCTCTCTCTCACACACACACATGCACAAACACTATTAATTATGATCAAACTCTATACCACTGAAACTCTATACACCAAAATGTGAATATGCAACAGTCCAAAAACAAGAACTCTTCTTATATCTATGCAATTTTATTTATGGTTACAGACTCTCAATGTTGAGTTTTTGATAATATATAATACCTATATATTTTCATTGTATTATGTTTCACTATAAATGATAAGATACTAATAACTTTGGTTTATAAAAAATGTTAAGTTTATACTTGTTTATTTATGGACAATATACTGTACTAAGAAAAACCAGATGAATAGTAGCATTTATAATGATTTGGGATTTGGTACAATTAAGATTAATTCAAGTAGGTGTATATTATAGTTTATCATTTGCAGTTTAAATCTTGTTTAATCTACTGTTTAAGGTTGTCTTACATGAAGTATCATCTACACAACAATTCATGACTAGTAGCTATCAAGACTGATTTGAGTAGGTGTGTATTGTATCATTTGTTATTGTAAATTTGGTTACTCCACTGTTGTACCAGACTTTCCAGGTGATTTCTTCATCATAAACATTGTCTTTTTCCTCCTTGAATATATGTGGGCTTGTGACACTATACACTTCTCTGTACCTGGGTACACATTTAGGTGCAATAGTATATATGTATGTAGGTACAAGCATATTTATACCTGTGTATAGGTATAGCATATAGATATGTATATACAAGTGGATGCAAGAATATCTGTATGGGTGTGTGTATGAGCATAGTCAGCATATGTTTGTTTATATATGGATATGTGTATAGTAGTATCAATGAAAATTTTATAACATGAAATACATGTTGAAGGTTGATCAATAATTTATCACTATATTTTATGAATAGTGTTGCCTTTATGAAGAATATACAAATTAATTGTTTCGTGGGTTGCTGTGTTTTTAATTGTTTTTTGTCAAGGCAATCAGGCATTGGCTGAAATTTGTGTTCTCAACCATTTTTTGAGAATGAGGCTGTCTTGTAATTTTTTAATATTTATAAAAGTGGAAAAGGGAGAAGGAATCCCAGACAATACAGCATCAAAAGCTACCACCTCTATTTGTCGAGAACTACTATTGAGACCCTCAGTACGAATTCGGGAACCAAACTGTAGGCACGAAAAACTTCAGCAAGCAGAAGGTTTCATCACTTGCTTCTTGAATAGCCAGTACATATTTTAAACAGGCAAGAAGCTTCCCAAGAAATAAAAGTAAAATTAAATGAAAGTCAACTACTGAAATTCTACCAAGTTAAACAACTGAAAGAAAATTCAACCAAGAATTCTGCTGAAAAGAACTTTAAAGAAGACTCAAAACTTAATGAATTCTGAAGCATTTCGACAAAACTAAAAAGGAAAGAAAAATACTCAAATTCAAAGAACTTTGTTTCTCGGACACTCTCTCAGATAAGTTCTAGCAAATTGCACTCAAATTTGCAACACTTTATCTTTTCTATCCCTTTCTTTCTTGTTTCTTTGTATAAAATTCCTTTTTAAAAACTTTATTGTCTGTGTTATCTTTTCAAATCAGTATCTGAACTACAAAGCTGTGGAACTTACTGTTTAAACTTACTGTTTGAACTTAACATTTAATATTGAACACTAAAACCCCGCAAACTACATTACCCAGTTAAATACTAAATTGGATTTGGTGTCATACTTACAAATTAAATTTTACTCTAAATTCTTTACATTGTATATTTTATCCTTTCAAATTTTCTTTATATTGAGTGGTTTTCCTTCAGAAGAAAAAATGCTTTTGTTTTAAACAATTCAGGAAATTTTCTCTTTCTGCTGAATGTTAAATGGTGTAAAATTTGTGCAAAAGAGAATTGGACTTGTTTTGAACTATATTTGGAACTAATCAAGTCTGCAAGTAAAACCATTCCCTTATATTTTTTTCTTAATCATTGTGAGAAGAATTTTGAAGAGTTATAAATTCTTGCATATCTCGAACCAAATATTTTCACCACATGAGAGGAGAATATGAAGTAAAAAAAAAATTCCCAGTTTGATATTAAAAAGAACTATAAAGCAGAAAATTGTACCTGTCTATTTGCAGGCTTCATATATGTTCTGAATAACATATATTTATTTTAATTTCATGCCTCCACCTAAATAAGTTATGCAACTTTATTTCCAAAGAAAACCTTGGGAAATATTTAAGCAACTGTTTGGAAGAAAAAGGGAAAGTAATTTAGTGAGTTGTTGATAGATATTTGTGGAGCAAGCCAGCATTGTTAACGAAAAAGAGGAATCTAAGAATGAACTGCCTGAGGTCATGAGAAGAAGGAAATAGCAGTCCTAGTTTTGCGAGGTCAAGAAGAAGAGGCAGAAGAAAACAAGACAAATCCACTGAGTTGTATATATCTATGTGTATGAAAAAAATAGTTGTAATTAGTAAGTAAATGTTTTTCTTTTGCCTTTTAGCCCATTGTTAAAAACTCGCATATGGATTTATATGCATGAGTCTCTTGACATTTTTTTTTTGCTGTATATGGATTTTTTTGAAACAGTATTTTTCTCTAGCCTTTGTTTGATATTTTCTTATTAACTACTCTTTCAGACAATAAATAAGAACAGTTTCTATTTCTAGAATGGTAAAAGATGGACACAAGTCTATTAAAAGTTTTCGAATTTAAAATATTTCTAAAACCGTTCAATCACTAAAAAAGGTAGGGAAGTTGGCAGAATTTAATAGGTCATAAAATAGAAAGAAATGGATTTCTGAACACGAATAAAAGGGTGTTTTTTTTTAAATGTCCATGATAAACAAGGGTCGATGGCATTAGAAGATTCAATGCATAGAGATAAAATATTTTAAAGTACTATGTATATATATATATATATATATATATGTTTATATATGAGTTACAGTGTTCGCCAATGGCCAAGGAGACCTGGGTTCAATCCCAGGTCGAGTCATACCAAAGACTTTAAAAATGGAACTTGATACCACCTTGCTTAACACTCAGCATTATAAGGTACGGTTCAAGGGTAAAGTGGAGCAATCCTGGGAATGGAGTAGCGCCCTCCCCTACACCTAGGTGTAGTAGCTATCAAAAAGGAGCCTTCGGGTCACCCTCGACTATGGTCAACTAACTTTTATATATATATATATATATATATATATAAATGTATGTATATATATATATATATATATATATGTATATATATATATATATATATATATATATCTGTATATATATATATATATATATCTGTATATATATATATATATATATATATATATATATATATATATCTGTATATATATATATATATATATATATATCTGTATATATATATATATATATATATATATATATATATATATCTGTATATATATATATATATATATATATATATATATATATATATCTGTATATATATATATATATATATATATATCTGTATATATATATATATATATATATATATATATATATATATATATCTGTATATATATATATATATATATATATATATATATATATATATCTGTATATATATATATATATATATATATATATATATATATATATATATATATCTGTATATATATATATATATATATATATATATATATGTATATATATATATATATATATATATATATATATCTGTATATATATATATATATATATATATATATATATATATATCTGTATATATATATATATATATATATATATATATATATATATATATATCTGTATATATATATATATATATATATAGATATATATATATATATATATATATATCTGTATATATATATATATATATATATATATATATATATATATCTGTATATATATCTGTATATATATATATATACATATATATACATATATATATATGTACACATATACATATATATATATATATATATGTTTATACATATATATATATTTATACATATATACATATATATATACATATATATATATACATGTATATATATATATCATCATCATCATCATGTCGCGCCGCCTGCGCGGATATCCCTGACCGTCTCTCGCCATTTCTCCCTATCATTCATCGCCTCCGGCAGGTCTTCAGGATTACAACCCGTGTCCTCACATAGCTGCTGTATGTAAGTTCATGCTGGTCGTCCCACTCTTGCACAACCATGAGTGGGGGTCCACAGGAGTACATCGCTTATGAGCTCGTCCTTGCTTCTCCAGCAGTGTCCTGCGTGTCTGGTTCGTCGAACTTGTATAGTTTTTGTGATGGGGGGCAAGTGTCCGTATAGTTGGAGTCTCGTGGGGTGTTGTCGCCAGGACTTGTTTAATACTGCTCTCAGCATTCTTGTGTAATTTCCGTCCAGCCTCCTCTCCAGCCGCTTCGTAAGCGTCCATGTGGTGCATCCATATAGCAGTATCGACACAACCGCTGCCTGGAAGAAACTGCGTTTCATTTTATCTGTTAGGTCCGACTTCCATATGATCGAGAGCCTATCGATAGCTGTCCATGCCTTCGTCAGTCGTGTGTCGATGTCCTTCTCGGTTGATGAGACGCTACTTCCTAGGTAGGTGAATTTGTCGACTAGTTTCAGAGAGGCTCCGTCTAGTGTGGCAATGTTGCCTGTTTGGTTGTAACACATATATTCGGTTTTGTTTGCATTGACATGTAGGCCAATGCCGGCTGCAGCTCGTTCCAGACTATGTAGTAGTGTCTCTGCTTGATTAGGCGTATTCGCTAGTAACGCCAAGTCATCAGCGTAGTCGGCGTCCGTGATTGTTTTTGCGGGGTACCTTTTGCTTCTTCTCTTAGT
>CAUZXS010004325.1:62500-65617 GCA_963585895.1 Sepioteuthis lessoniana | reverse complement strand
CCAAGGATTTCAAAAGTTAGTACATATTATATATATATATATATATATATATATATATATATATATATATATATATATATATATATATATATATATATATATATATATATATGGGGTGGAAGTCTTCTACTCACCTTAATGAAACATAGAAAATATCCTAACTCATTTTCACAAATGGGGTTTAAAGAGAAAACAATGGAAATAAAATAGTTCAGAGATTTTAAAATGATATTAATGGGATGAATTGAAAAAAAGATCAAACATAAACATAAGCAAAGATTTATTGTTCTGTTTTTTGTTCTGTTTGTTGTTTTTTTTTATTCTTTTTATTTTGTTTTTGTTTTTTTGTTTTAGTTTTGTTTGTTTTGGTTGGTTTTTGGTGTCTATTTTATCTTATTTTATTTTATTCTATTTTATTTATTTATTCATTATTTATTATTTTTTCATTTTTTTATTTATTTATTGCTTTTTTTATCATTTTGATTGGAGTCATTTTTTAATTATATAACACAAATACTGAAGACATTTCGTACAACTGGAAAATAGATAGATAGATAGATAGATAGATAGATAGATAGATAGATAGATAGATGAAAATGAAGAGATAGATAGATAGATAGATAGATAGATAGATAGATGAAAATGAAGAGATAGATAGATAGATAGATAGATAGATAGATAGATAGATAAAAATGAAGAGATGAGATAGATAGATAGATAGATAGATAGATAGATAGATAGATAGATAGATAGATAGATGTAATATAAATAAGATAAAATGATTTTTTTAAATAATGATAATACCAATAAAAGCCCAATAAAAATGTCAAAGATGACAAAAAGAAAGAGAAAGTACAAAATGAACAGGGCAGCAATGTGTGTGGGGTTTTCCTCTGATGATTTCGGCTGGGCTTTAAAAGTAAAACATCAAAAAAGGTACATAAGTAAGGCAAGAGGATGGGCGAGTAGGTAGGAAGGTAGGTAGGTGAGCAAGGTAGGTAATAAATGACAACACCATCCCTTACCTGTCAAGGGCGTCGCCAAACGTGCCGTTCATCTCGCATGACATTCCGAATTGCAATGATAATGATAATGAGAGTGTGATAATAGCAATAATTATGTTGCTGTTGTTGCTGCTGCTGCCGCTGCTGCTGCTGTTGCTGCTGGTGGCGCTTGATGTGATGGGGGGGTCTTTTTGGTACCATAGGGAGATGAAGATGCTGGTCAACTGATTTTCAGTGATGATTATCATCATTATCATTAGGTTAATAATTGGGGTGGATGTCACGTTGGGATAAGGATAGGTGGGGTGTTGTTATTAGTGGGAGGAGTAAAAACCCCCACCCCCTAAAAAAAGATTTTAAGAAATGAGATTCGAGAGGGTGATAGGAAGAGAAGGGGAAGAAAATTTGAAAAAAAAATTAGAATATGTTAATATCTTTCTTTTGCCTCTTGTTATCTCACTTCCACGATTATTATTCTTTCTTTTCTTCTCTTCTCTTTTCTCTTTCTTTCTTTCTTTCTTTCCTTATTTCTTCTCTATCTTTCTCTTTCTTTTTCTTTCTTTCTTTCTTTCTTTCTTTTCTTCGCTTTCTTTTTCTTTTTTCTCTTCACTTCTCTTTCATTTCTTTCTTCCTTTCTTTCTTTCATCTCTTCTCTTTCTTTTTTTTATATTTCTTTCTTTTTTGTCTTTTATTCTCTTTATTTATTTATTTTCTTAATTCTTTCTTCTCTTCTTTCTTCTTTTTCTTTGCTTTTCTTTTGTTTTTTTCGTCTCTTTCCTTCTTTTTTTCTTTCTTTCATCTTTTCTCTTTCCATTTCTTTCTTTCTTTCACTCTTCCTTCTCTTTCTTTCTTTTTCTATCTTCTCTTTTTCTTTCTTTCTTTCTTTCTTTCTTTCTTAATATTATTTCTCCTCTCCCCATCCCTTTATTTCTTTCTTCTTTAATATAACCAAAATACGTCACTAAACCAAATAACACAAATAACAAACAGGAAGACTTTGCAGCGTCAATCTTCAAAACGAGAAGAAACTGCCTGCTTATCTATCTGGAAATTCAGCATTCAAAATCCGAGATTTTTACCTGAACACGGACATTGACCTGACGATATTAGAAGGAACTTCTTTTTAAATTTCTCCTATATTTTTAGCTTTGTCTTCTGCCAATCTCTCTGTCTGTTTGTCTCTCTCTCTCTCTCTCTCTCTCTCTCTCTCTATATATATATATATATATATATATATATATATATATATATATATATATATAGAGAGAGAGAGAGAGAGAGAGACTGATATATATATATATACATATATATATATATATATATATATATATATATATATATATATATATATATATATATGTACATGCACGCACATATGTATATCTGTGCTATCTCAGTCTATTCATATATATACATATATATATATATATATACACTTACACACAGAGAAATATATATATATATATATAGATATATATATATATATATATATATATATATATATATATATATGCGCGTACATATGTATATCTGTGCTATCTCAGTCTATATATATATATATATATATATATATATATATATATATATATGCACTCACACACACAGAAATATATATATATATATATATTTCTCTGTGTGTGAGTACATGTATATATATATATATATATATATATATATATATATATATATATATATATATATATATATATATATATATATCAGTCCGTGCATATCTATCTATCTATCTATCTCTGTTCTTGTTTATTCTGTTTTTCTTACAATCATTTTTCCTTATCTTTCGTTGTAGTTCCTTTTTGTCTTTAATATTCTTCATGCCTTTCCTTTTTATTATTCCCTAATTTTCTCTTCTCCCTTCTCTTTATCCTCGTTTTCTTCTTCTTTATATAGCCTTCTTCTTCTTCTTCTTCTTCTTCTTCTTCTTCTTCTTCTTCTTCTTTGCCCAGTCGGCTGTCGCTGTAGAATATGCCAACTGCATCTCTGTAGATGGTTAAGATTCCCCACCCCAACGAATACCCTGAATATGACTCTAAACTCTCTGATGGTGAGGTTCCACTTCTCGAGCTTTGAGTAATGTTATGTGTGAGGTCCACTC
>CAUZXS010004325.1:20000-57500 GCA_963585895.1 Sepioteuthis lessoniana | reverse complement strand
ACATTTTCTGGAGACATGCACGCTTCTCCCCGAAACAACCAGAGCCACAAAATCACGGTGACTTCAACGTTTATTTCCTCAAACAGCAAACATGACTTTTGCTATTCAATGGCGAAAATATCTCCCTCGTACGTCCAACAATGCCTTAAAATAACAATACACCTTTCGTCCAGGCATTTAGCTGCAAAAATACTTTCTCCACTCGACCATTACTTCTTTCCTTTCCTACGAGACTTGCGGCACAAACTTAAACTCTATATTCCATACTGCCATTAAAAACCTTCATGTAAAAGCTAACGGCATCTTCGTCTTCTTACTTCTTCATCCTCCTTTATAAACAACAACAATTAGCGAGGGAATAACACACACGCGCAAGAATACATTTCTTCGCCTAAAATAATAACAAACATTCCTATCGCTAAAGAATTATTAGTGTTGATTAGCAAAACTTGAAACTTTTAACTGTGTACCTAAATTGAATTGTTAGTGTTACATAGTGATGTTTGAAACTGTTTAATTATGTACAAATAAAATTATAAAAATGTTCAAAACAATCTCAGTGAGTGCAAACAAATGATTAATACTAAATAGAACTATTCGTGTTAGAATATTTAACTTTGAGCAAACAATAGTAATCATCATCATCGTATCGCACCGCCAGCACTGATCTCCCTGACCCTCTTCCGCCACCTGTCCCTATCGTCCATCGCTCCCGGCAGGTCTTCAAGGCTACATCCTGTATCGGCACAGAGCTGTTGTATATAGGTTCTAGCTGGTCGTCCTGCCTTTGCTCGTCCATGTGAAAGGGTTCACCGGAGTATGTCGCTTATGAGTTCGACAATAGTAATACTTGTGGGCACACAAATTAACTCTGACTTATTTAAAAATACAATTACCAACAAACTATGGACTTGCACAGTATATATATAACCATTTAACTATATGTAAACAAATTAGCTTTGGCTCGTTTAATGTGTTATCTGCAAATTATAATATTATAAATCATATATAAAATGTATAAAGACGATTTGACATTAGATAACCAAGAGTAGTTGATATGCCATAAAACCCAACCAAACTAAATCATATATACTTAATATATATGTATAAAGAGGATTTGGTTTTAAATAACCTACAATGGTTGATATGCCATAAAACCTTACAAGCCAAGAGTCTCTATCTATTTCTCTTTCTCTCTCTCTCTCTCTCTATATATATATATGTGTGTGTGTGTGTGTGTGTGTTAATCTAAATTAAATACAATTACCGTTCATTGAAAAACTAAAACGACAGTGCCACCAGTAACAAATAAAATAGTGTTTCAAACAACAATGTCATTGAACTACTATAACAATAATAATGTTTTAAAAAAAACACCCAACTCTCAGCTTTCACAATTTCATGAGGTAAGAATGGGATCACTAACACTTACCTTATAATCAAGCAATCATGAACCTTAAAGATGAGAGTTGAATGATTCTATTCTTTTTAAACGATTTCATATATATATATATATATATATATATATATATACATGAACTCAATATATATATATATATATATATATATATATATATATATATATATATATATATTGAGTTCATTTCTATATATATATACACACGAGAATCATTCAAAAGTTCTAAACCTCTTCCAGATTATAGATTTGTGGCACACTTCTCATATTTGTATGACCCTCACCCACACAGAAATTAAGACAGAGATCTGAGTTAGTTTACTTTATTTATAATAAGTGGTTGTGTATTGCCACATAAAAGATATTCTGCCCTGATTCTTCTTTCAGGGTGATGCTTAGAACTTTTTAATCTAACCTCTTATCTACCTATATATATATATATATATATACAAATTCATGCCCAACAACACAATTACCGAAAATTCTCACCGGCAGCACAACAATATTAGAACATCAAAATAATAAACAAAAACTACATATTCTCGAAGCACTACATATTAGAAACATGCAACCGGCACTTAAGAGAATTAATTTTCAAACCAGTGCTAATGTACTTAAATGTCTTTAGCTACTGACACCATTTATAGAAACCCATTTAAAAGCAAACGCAATAATCTTCAACGGTAAGGACGCTCTTACATAGTAGTAATATGCAAAAACAAAAGTTACAACACTTTTGTTATAGATCCTCCCCTGATGATGGCCCAAAGCCGGGCAGAAAGTACTAAGGATACATACAACTATAGACAATACATAAATCAATTCCCGCCGAATACGATGAAAGCAATACGGGAATACGAACGGATCCAGAAGAAAATATGTAGACAGAAAATGTCTAAAATGTTTAATGAAATTTGTATTAACGAAGAAATGCTGCCAAAATATACATATTTAAAACTATATATATATATATATGTATATATTTCAAAATGAATAGGTCCACTTAGAGAATTGTATTTTTTAAAAATTATTTTTTCGTTCTTACATACACAAATGTTTCCAGCTTGTTGCTTTCGTCAGAGACTAAGTAATTTACTAGTTTTTTTGCTTGGATGTGACTCAAGGTCATATGAATAGGGCATCTAATGAGACTTGAAATCACTCGTGCAGATTTGTTAGTCGAATGTTTTTTCAGGTTTTGTATCGGTTGATATAGGGGTCATTGTTATGTGTTAGATTTTTCTTCCTCCTCCTCTCTTTCCCATTCTCAGAGTGCATTTATTGGTCTGTACTGTTGGGAATATTATTCCAATTAGTCTTTGATATTTGAGATATTACAAAGTTCTTCTCTACGCTACTCTAATTTCATTTATTGCGTACATATATATATATATATATGTGTGTGTGTGTGTGTGTGTGTGATAAGTTTTTAGTATATACATAGATATAAATACATATGTGATAGATTTTAGATTACATATATATATATACGCACACACACATATACACACATACACTTATCATAAATGCGATGAATTGTATTATATTATAAGTAAATCTCGATCTCTGTGTATGTGTGTGTGTGTGTGTGTGTGTGTGTGTGTGTGTTATAGTTTATTGGTCTTTTTTTTTTGTTAAAGTGGTTTTGAATTCCACTAACAGTTACTTTTTCTTCTGTATATGTGTTGGTGTCTGTGTGTTTCTATATGTTTAGTGTCATTTCCTTGTCTACGAAAAGAAAAAGAAAAATATTTATCGCTTAACAGCTAAAATACACAAAGTGTTCAAACATTCTTGTTAAAACCATTTACAATTTTCCCCCTGTTCCTCTGTGTGTGGGTATAGTTTAGGCTTGAGTTTTTTTTTTTCTTTTGAAGTAATGTGGTTTAAAATTTGCAAGCAATTACTTTTTACTATTTTTTTATTTTGTGTGTATATATATATATATATATACGCATGTTTGTTTCCGTTTGTGTAAGTATGTATAATTAAAGTTTTATTCAACGCAGGCTTGAATTTATCTATGAAGTTTGTTTTTCGTTTATTTGAATTAATGCGTAGTCGTTAGTTTGATATATGAGCATAGTTTAGAATTTTCCGTGACTACATCCGTATAGGTGATTAGATACATTTAATTTTCTATTTTCTGGTATTTTGATATTGCTTTTGTGGAGTGATATTCTAGCTTGCGTTGATCCTGTTTATTCTTCTACATTTATTACATTCTATTATGTGGACAACGTTTTTTGAGTTGCAGCTTGACTCTTTATTTATTATAAATTTTGTTTCCGGGTTATTATAATTATATCACATACTCCACATCTTTTATTCTTGCATTTGGTAACTCCTTGTGTTGATTTTTTTCCTAACAGAAAACAATCACCTCTATATAAACCGATACAAAACCTGAAAACAAACCTACGAGTGAATGAAGAAGAAAAATCGGAATATGAAGGCAGTCAACAACTGAATGTAACTGATTCCTTTTGATATCATTTGCGATAAAAGATATGAAAATAAAACAAAATCGATTTTGTTTGAATATAGATCTACGTGATGTCTGTTTACGGAGAGGAAGTCAAAACATCAATTGAAACCACGGTGAAATGTTTATAATGAACGTCCAATGGAACATTAGAAAGAACTTTTCAATCAGGATTAGATTCAAGGAAAATTCAACTTAAAATCAAATTTACAATAAGTTCTTTCTAATGTTCCATCGGACGTTCATTATAAACATTTAACCGTGGTTTCAATTGATGTTTTGACTTCCTCTCTCTTCAGTAAAAAGAGTGTGATATATTAATTTTCTTAAATCTCTCTCTCTATCTATCTATCTCTCTCTCTCTCTATATATATATATATATATATATCCTAACACCTAATTTCCATTGTCTCCAACGAAGTATACCATTTGTTATTGTAGTGTGTTTTATCCGCATTGGGGAACCTCCTAAGATATACTAAGTTCATAAAAATTATAAATATACACGCACACACACATACAGAGACCCCCCCCACACACACACACACACATACAGACACACACACACATATATACATGTGTGTGTGCGTGGCTAAGGCATATAATGTGAGTAAAGTAAATAATGCAAGTAAGGTGATTTAAGTTTGTTTTCAGTTTATATATATATATATATATATGTGTGTGTATAAGTAAAGTTTATATAAGTAAATTGGATTGATCCACTTTACCCTTGATACGTACCTTATAATGCTGAGTGTCAAGCAAGGAGATATCAAGTACTATTTTTGAGCCTTTGGTACGACTCGACCTTGGATTGAAATCTGGTCTCTCGGACCATTAGTGAACACTCTACCCAATATATATATATATATATATATACTTAAATATGAATAGGTTCGCAAAAGAATTTGAATTTTTTAATGCATGTATAATAATTAGCAATCAATTATACCAAGCAAATATCTATCAAAATCAAAATCAAAATTACTTTTCCTGTTTACGAATGAAAGCGCAATTTGTTTGTATTCATATAAATACAATATTAGTATGTAGATAAGGCCAATGGTATTTATGATATAAAACATTTACTTGATGACTGAGATTTAAGCAAATATAATATCATTGACAATGTGGTGTGATTAACAAAGAGAATTGTAATGTCTGTGGTGATGTGAATTCTGTTAAAAACTACCACTAATCTCTACTATAATAGGATATATATATATAAATAAATAGATAAATAAATATACACTTATATATATATATATATATAGCGCAATGAATTGCGAGGCATACTCCTCTTTCGAAGGTGTGTCCTCCGATCACCAAATAGTCACGGCAAAAATACGACTAAGCCTACGAAAAAACACCACACGAACAGCGACTACCAAACACTATGACTGGGCCCTTCTTAACAACAGAGATATTAGAGATAAATGTGTATTAGAATTGAAAAACAGATTCGAGACATTACAGGAGAAGACAGAAAAGGGTACCCCAAATAACGAATATGAGAATTTCGTCAACGCACACCTCGAGGCAGCAGCGAATTATATTCCAACAAAACCTAGAACTAAATATAGCATCCCATGGGAAACTTTAGCGGTTAGAGAAAAAAGTGCAGACGTGAAAACTGCCTCCAAATGCTATAGGAAGAACCCAACAAGCACAAATGCCCTAAAACTAAAAAAGGTACAAAATGAATTTGCAAGCATATATCTAAAAGAACAGACAGAATACATACAAAATCAGATAGATAAGATTAGAGACTCAGTGGAAGATAAGCAATCTAGAATAACCTGGCAAACGATAAACGAAATGAGTAGAAGGAAGAGCACAACCAAAGCTAAATTGAAAATTTCAATGCTGTGGAAACAGCATTTCGAAAGTCTACTAGGAAACCCACTGAAAGTTACACATGAACCAATCACCAGAATTATTAGTAAGCAACTGGATATTAAACTAGAACAGTTCACTCAAGAAGAACTCAACTCAGTTCTTAGAAAAATTAAAAATACGAAAGCCGCAGGACTTGACGAGATTCCCCCAGAAGTATGGAAGACCAGACAATTTGACGACATACAGCTTCGCCACTGCAACGCAGTCTATAATCAAAATTCGATAGACAGATGGATGAAGGGATGCATCCTCCCCTTCCCTAAAAAGGGTGACCTCGGATTAGCCAAGAACTACCGAAGTATAACACTTACATCCATAGCAGCCAAAATTTACAATGCCCTAACACTTACATCCATAGAACCCAAAATTGACAACATTCTTAGGAAAAACCAAAATGGCTTCCGAAGAAATAGATCCACGACCTTACAAATATTGACCATCCGTAGAATCCTTGAAGGCGTACGGGCAAAAAACCTACTGGCGACAATACTATTTGTCGATTTTACCAAGGCCTTTGATTCTATTCACAGAGGGAAGATAGAACAAATCCTACGAGCATACGGCCTACCAAAAGAGATCGTCGCAGCAATAACGACTCTCTATAGAAACACCAAAGTGAAAGTACGTTCACCGGATGGAGACAGAATACTACGACATTGTAGCAGGAGTACTACAAGGGGACACGCTAGCCCCATACCTCTTTATCATCTGTCTAGACTACGTACTTAGAACATCGATTGATAATATCAAAGAAAACGGCTTCGAGCTGACAAATAAAAGAAGCAGAAGGTACCCCGCAAAAACAATTACCGACACCGAAGACGCCGATGACATAGCGATTCTGGCAAATACACCCAACCAAGCTGAAACACTACTGCATAATTTGGAACAAGCCACCGCAGGCATTGGCCTCCATGTCAATGCACACAAAACTGAATACATGTGCTTTAATCAAACAGGCGACATTTCCACACTAGACGGAAGCTCTTTGAAATTAGTAGAAATGTTCACCTACCTAGGAAGCAGTATCTCATCAACCGAAAAAGACATCAATAGGCGACTAACGAAGGCATGAACAGCTATCGATAAGCTATCGATCATATGGAAGTCAGACCTGACCGATAAAATGAAACGCAGTTTCTTCCAGGCAGCGGTCGTATCGATACTGCTATATGGATGCACTACTTGGACGCTAACAAAACGGCCGGAGAAAAAGCTAGACGGCAACTACACAAGAATGCTGCGAGCAATATTGGACAAGTACCAGAGGCAACATCCCACAAAGCACCAACTATACGGCCACCTACCTCCCATCACGAAAACTATCCAAGTTAGACGAACCAGACATGCAGGACACTGCTGGAGAAGCAAGGACGAACTCATCAGTGTTGTACTCCTATGGACACCCACATATGACCGAGCAAAAGCAAGACGACCAGCTCGAACATACATACTGCAGCTCTGTGAGAATACGGGATGTAGCTCTGAAGACCTGCCAGAGGCAATGAACGATAGGGAGAAGTGGCGAGAGAGGATCAGGGATATTCCTGACGGTGGCACGACATGATGATTATATATATATATATATATATATATATATATATCCAACCCGCTCCGCACGAGCAGGATGCAACACAAGATAAATTTTAAGAGGAGTTCAACAAGTTGTGAATAGTTTTCCTTCTCCTAGAGTGGTTGGTTTAATTTCTGATTAATATATATATATATATATATATATATACGCAACCTCTCCACACCGTCATATCACCCAGCTATCAGTTAAATGGTATCATTGTTGCCCTTCCATAAAGATGGCTTTGGCATTAAATAATCTACGGAAGTTAATGTGCCATGAAATAAAGAAATCAAACGGAACCAACCTCTCCGCACGAACAGGATATGACTCGGGGTCAATTATCAAGCGGAGTTAAACAGATTTGAATTTAAAGTTTTTTTTTCTCGTAGACCAGTTGCCATATCAAGTTTGAAGAGTACAGTCTGCCCTACTATTTACCCATAGTGAAAATGTAAATAGTGAAATGCAAACAGCCCTGTCCAGGTTTTGAAACGTCCATTTTCTTACGACGGTGACTAATACATCACGATCATCTCTAATCTCCGTATTTAGAAAAAATAATATATATATATATATATAGTTCTAGATTTGTATATGTATGTATGTATGTATGTTATTATGTATGATTCCTACGTGCAAATGTGCGTTGAATAGCCGTTCTAATGAAATCTATACAATAAAAACCCGAGGAATCCAAAGAAAAAGATCCAGGTGTGAAATGAGCCTTGCAAAATAAACACGAGGACCATATTTCAGGGAAAAATTCAGATTCCAGCATTTACACATTGCTGATAAGTGAAGGTAGTGGGCAAAGTCCAGGACTCGGCAGGTGTTTTAAGGATGCTTGGAAGAAAACAGGGGGAAAATTGTAAATGGTTTTAACAAGAATGTTTGAACATTTTGTGTATTTTAGCTGTTAAGCAATAAATATTTTTCTTTTCCTTTTCGTAGACAAGGAAATGACACTAAACATATAGAAACACACAGACACCAACACACACCTAATTAAACACTGTCATACTCGCACGCACACACATATATATATATTTATACATGCATATGCATATATACATATATGTGTGTGTGTGTGTGTGTGTGTGTGTGTGTGGATATATCCTAACACTTAGTTTTCATGGGGGTGTCCTCGTGGTGTAATGGTTAAAGCGATGGACTACGGAATCGTTGTAAGCGAGTTCGTACTCCAGTCGCGCTATTACGTTCACTTTCGGGCAAATACTCTTGGGAAAGGTATGAACCCCCTTATCCTCCCAGCTATGGGTGAAATAGTACCACTACGGTTCATCTAGGAGAATGGCTTTGGCATTAAATAACCTACAAAGGTTGATATGCCATTAAACAAAGAAACCAAACCTTAGTTTTCATTGTCTCCAACGAAATATATAATTTGCCAGTGTAGTGAGTTGTGAGTTCTCTCCTCAATTGGGATATCCAAAGTCAAGATAAGAAATACTAAGCTCACAAACATATTGACTAAGAAACACACACACACTCCCACGCGCTTATAAACTTTAAGAATATTTTTTTAAATTTTAAATAGAAACATCCACTGCTTTTTACTCCATTATGGTCATATTAATATGGTTCATTGAATCCAGATTTTCTTTTCCTTGTCTGTTGAATTTAATCAAACTTGAAAGGTATAAATGATACGTGCAGATCCCCTGATATAAAATAGCAACGAGTAAATATAGGCACCAAAATACAAAAAGTGGCAAAGCTGGCTTTGCTTAGAAGAAAAACTGTGCCATCTTGTTATTCGAGGAGACGAAATGATCGCAAAAATATCAGAATTGATATCGAAATATCGGCATTATGATAAATTGTTATTGTGCCACTTGTCTACAGACTTATTTATTATTTATGTTTGTGATTCGCAATACCTGATTCTTTACTGGAGAATTCGAATTTGATTAGAGGTTATTTGGTAGGCGCATATTTTTCGAACATTTTGTGCTTTGTATTTAGTTTTTTCTTACAATTACAAGCATTATATATATATATATATATATATATATATATATATATATATATATATATATATCGTTATTTGGTGCCTGACGATTGAGTCATGAAACTTTTAATAACAGCTTCAAATTCTGTTGACTTCTTTTAACATTTTCAGTTTTGCACCTGTTCCGTTTAGATTTCGAAGCCTTGAACAATTTGAGATAAGGACTGCTAGTTTTATACTACAAATTCTTGTTATATATATGTGTGTGTGTGTGTGTGTGTGTGTGGAAGTAAATAATGGAAAAGAATCCGACAATAAACCATCTTCAGAACTCAGAAAAGATGATATCGAGTGTTTTTAGATCACTAATCGATGCTGGGTGATTTAACGACACTCAATATCATCCAAGTTCTGATGATGGTCATTTAAAACCGAAACTTTATAGCGTCGACTTTCTTTCACATTAAACTGTTCACTTTAAATTACTTTGTTTTTCCATTTCTCTCTCTCTCTCTCTCTCTCTATATATATATATATATATAGAGAGAGAGAGAGAGAGAGATACAATCGGTGGATTCTACAGCCCTTCCCCAGTCGACTGACCTTCGAAGTATTTGAACTAGTCTACTAATTTCTGAGGCTTGCCATTTAATGTAGAAATAGATCATTGTGGTGTAATGGTTATTGTCGTTGTAAAAGGGACATGACACGAATTCAAATCCTGGACGAAACTGATTGCATTTTCACATAGCACTAATACCCTTGGGAAAGGTATGAATCCAATTAATATCCCTCCAGCTATGGATAAATAGTAAGGCAGACTGAGTTCTTCAGCCTTGGAGAGGCAACTAGAAGGAAAACTCTGAATTCAAACCTGTTAAACTGTTAAAAATTTACCTTGTATCATATCCTGCCCGAGCGGAGGGGTTGATAAATATGGATACATTATTGTTTAAAACACTTGAACTCATTTTTATTTGAGTTGACGCAGAAGCCAATACTTCTTGCTACCAGTTCCTGGCCATACAGCAAGGATTAAGCCTGAGCCAATGTATTTGCGACAACCTCTCGCTCTTCTGAGTTGTCTACGTCTGTCGTAGTTTCTGCAGAATATCGTCTGGTTTCTTGTTTCTATTTTTTAACGCGAAACCATTTTCTTTTAAGTTCTATTGACGTGGAGCAAACACTACTTTCATTACGGTCTCCCAAAAGAAACTGTTATAGTTATGATTATGCTTTGTATAAACTCGAAAGGAATAGTTCACTCAGGCGATAGTAACACCGACTGATTTGACGTTGTCATTGAAATCTTGCAAGAAAATACATTAGCACCATATTTGTTCATAAGATGCCTAGATTACGTCGTACGAACGTCTATATATATATCTTACTCCAGAGCTATCGTCATTGTCAGCGTAAGCGAAGGAATACATATGTTTTGTTTTTGTATTGTTTCAAGTTAGAGGGCTATTGTAATGCGAAATAGTAATTATTTTAGTCTAAATAATTCCAAAACTTCATCGTCAGAGACTTTTTTTTAATGAACACGATGTTGGATGTTCAAAAAAATGTTTAATTTTTTTTTTTTAAATTTAACGTTCAACATCGTGTTCATTAAAAAAAAGTCTCTGATGATGAAGTTTTACTTTGAAATTATTTAGACTCAATTATATATATATATACATATATATAGAGAGAGAGAGAGTGAGAGAGAGAAAGAAAGAGAGAGAGAGAGAGCAATAGTTGATATGACATAAAACTAAACCAAACCACATACCTCGGGAGTAATACTGAATACAATGTTAACGTAAGCAGAGAGAAGACGTAGACTGCTATTATCAAGTTGTCAGTCCCATGGAAATTTTATATCTTTAATTAAATAAAATGCGATTGCTTTAAAGCTGTGGTTATGTCAGCACTACTGAATAGATGGACTACGAGGACGCTAATGAAACCTAAGGAGAAAAGCTAGAATGCTATTTGCTGTTTTGAACAAATCCCCGAAGCAGCACCCTACAAAACTGTTGCTGTAGGGCCACTTACCTTCCATCTCCCAAACCATCCAATTAAGACGAATAAGACATGCTGAGCAACGCTGGTGAAGAAAGAACAAACTCATACGTGGCGTTCTCTTACACTTGCACTCTAGACTGCATGATCTTCAAATTAATCAGAATTATTCGTGGTTGCTTGCCTTTTTGCTCATTTTTAATATAGTGGGTATGAATGTATATGGGAGGATTTAAAAATGTGGGAAAGGTAGACATGAAGAATACTTATATATATATATATATATATGTGTGTGTGTGTGTGTGTGTGTGTGTGTGTTGTCATCCAGAGACAGACTATTTCGTTGAATCACAACTCTTCAGTGTGTCTAGGCATGTGAGGTTCTTCAAGCTAGGATCAAAACACAGCTGACGTTGCAGTGTTTGGATATCTTACTCCAGAACTATCGTCATTCTCAGCGTAAGCGAAGGAATATATACATGTTTTTTTTTGTATTGTATTAAGTTAGTGGGTTATTGTAAAAGTTCATAGATTGAATGCTGTATACGTGGACGTCATATTTATTGTTCATGCTTTTTTTACCAATGAGTTCCAAGCACTGCAACACCAACGCAAGAAGTGCATGAACCACAAGAATTATGTTGCTTAGTAAATCTTATTTTGGTTACATTCTATGAGAGTATCTTGGTCAGCCTACGAACCTTTTAGCCGATCCCCGTATATATCATAATATTGTCGTCCCTTACATACGAGTGCACCTTCAGTCCTCATTTTTATCTTAGTGTAGTGACCATTTGCATGTGGTAAAGTAAATCAATAAATCAGTAGACTGTAATTTCCTTCCTTGTCAATGTGCCTAAGTCAGTAGTTATAATCAAACACAGATGGTACATTATACAGTAAACATTTAAGATCAAAAATCAGTTAATGATGAGGTCTCAAGTGACGTACTTATCGATCCACGCTTGTTTTTATCTAACAAAGCCCTCGGCCACGAACAGAAAGTGACACAAAGTCAATTTTTAAGCGGAATAAAGCTTGTCTGAATTTAGAGTTTTCTTTCTCCTCGACTGATTGATGCACCAGAAATAAAGAACTTAGTCTATCCTACTATTTACCTATAGCTTTGGGTTGAAGAGATAAATTCATTCCCACTCTAAGACTGATAGCTGTACCAAGTCTAAAGTTTACATCATCATCATCATCATGTCGCGCCGCCTGCGCGGATATCCCTGACCGTCTCTCGCCATTTCTCCCTATCATTCATCGCCTCCGGCAGGTCTTCAGGATTACAACCCGTGTCCTCACATAGCTGCTGTATGTAAGTTCGTGCTGGTCGTCCCACACTTGCACATCCATGAGTGGGGGTCCACAGGAGTACATCGCTTATGAGCTCTTCCTTGCTTCTCCAGCAGTGTCCTGGTCCTAATATTTACTAATAGCTGAGAAAAGAAGAAATGGATTCATTTATTTTGTAATTAGGTACATATCAGTGTGTGTGTGTGTGTGTGTGTGTGTGTGTCTCTCTCTCTCTCTCTCTCTCTCTTTCTCTCTCTCTCTCTCTCTCTGTATGTGTGCGTACACATCTGTGTTGGTATGTGTTTACTAAACCCTTTCACCACTAACAGGATGTGACACATGATAAATTTTTAAGCGGAGTAAAGCTGGATTGAATTCAAAGTTTTCTTTCTTTTAGACTGCTTGTCTTACCAAGAATCCAATCTGCCCTACTTATTAACCCATAGCTGGTGGGACGAGAGGTGAATCCATACCTTTCCAAAGAGTACTAGCGCAAAAGAAAACAGGCGGAATCGTCCAGGATTTGAACTCGGGTCACCGAGTCTATTTTCTTGGTCGATAACCGTTACAATAAGCACGCCTCCACGTATGTACCAATGAGTGTATACCTGTCTACCTGCACCTGGGCGTCTATATGTGTATCTGTGCTGGCATATGCATTAGGTGTGGGTATGGGTGTGAACACATGACTGTGTATGTGTGTGTGCACGCGCTCGAGGGTTGTGGACGTATTTGTTTCTGTGGCACATATTTGACCCAGGTAAAAACAAGTCAAACATTTCGCTGTCAACCAATGTTTGTTGTCAACTTTAAATCTCTCCATTACTTTTGGGCTGGCCGGAGGTTAGAATCAGATTGTGTCAGTGTGGTGGGCACTGGTGCAATGTGTCCGAAAAACAAATATATATATATATATATATATATATATATGGTCTGGAAACAGCAGTCAAATGTTGGTGGACAGTGTCAGTCTATCCCTTGTGCAAATCAATTTCAGCTCAAAATTACAAGGTCAGCCATTTACCCTACATATGATAAACATTGTTCTCGGCAAGAAATTGTTGTTAGTCGATATTATCGCATACGTAGTTCAGATTTTAGAACTCACAGACTGGTTACTA
The DNA here is from genome assembly GCA_963585895.1 of Sepioteuthis lessoniana. NCBI lineage: Eukaryota > Metazoa > Mollusca > Cephalopoda > Myopsida > Loliginidae > Sepioteuthis > Sepioteuthis lessoniana. Next base: position 43,721 of record CAUZXS010004325.1, on the reverse strand, counting down.
ACAGAAAAAAGACCTTTTTTTTTATTTTCGCCATGAAATATCAACAAACATCAACTAAGTTCTTCAGATTTTACTCGAGATTTTCCCACCTCTGCTTTGCCCTTGGATCTAAGCTAGCAAGCCTTGTATTTGAATGGGGTTTAGCTCTAGGATTTAGACCTGCGTTTCTAAAAGGGATCTATATATACCCCGGGGGACGACTGAAATTTTGGCATAGTGAATTGGGATACACGAGAGGGGGGTGAATTTACCAGTTTGCATAAATAAATCCCTTTACAATAGGAGGACAAGAATCACTGAATTATGTTGATCCGTTGTCAAATATTATACACCTCGCACAGGGTTTCTCCGGGTAGACTCCTGGAAGCGACAAAAGTTTTGACTGGGTGAATAAAAATATAGGCGTCCACAGGAATTTAATTTACTAGTTTGCATTTATAAATCCCTTTATAATAGAACAAAAAATCACTGGATAATCTGGGCAAGTTATTAAATATCGTACACCTAGCAAAATGCCTGATTGGTTAATGGTCTCTAGTGATGTTCCAAACAAACGGGTCATTTAAATAAAGGAATGATCCGCCTTTTTTTCGGTGCCGTTAACGACGAATATAATCATATTTTTCATGAGCTAAAACATTAAAAAACAATTATAGTTTTGACGAATGATTTTATAAAAATACTGAATTCTAAAATAGGGAGTGTCCTCGTGGTGTAAATGGTTAAAGCGATGGATTGCTGAATCGTAGTACGCGAGTTCGTATTCCAGTCGCACTAATACGTTCACTTTCAGGCAAATTCCCTTGGAAAAGGTATGAACCCCCTTATCCTCCCAGCTATGGGTTAAATAGTACCACTACTGTTCTTCTATGAGAATAGCTTTCGCATTAAATAACCGGTTGGTGTAAGCATCTGGTAGGTGTGATTACGCTGATCACCTGATCCCTGGGAGCCTTCTCACAAGGCAATACTTGCTTGACAGAGGTGAGTTTATCGCAGAGCACCTGAAGTGCCCCGAAAAAGGGATCATCGACGAGACCAAGCATTTTTTGTAGTAGCCACCAATGAGTCTTGGTTTGTGTATGGCTCCCTACTATAAAATGACTTGAGTCAATTCTTGACTTGATGAGAAGTAGGTTAAATGCCATAATGGTCAGATAAGTATAGTTCAAGTGCTGCGGGCTTGATAAATACGTCGACGCTGCAAACTTTTATAAATAAAATGATTGACAATAAACGAAGCAAGGATGACAAAAATAAGAGAGATAATTCGAAGCTTTTATTTAGCGAATCTATTACAAGCAAATGGTAGTTAGTCTGCTCGTGAACTGGTATGCAGTCTGAGTCGCCATGTGCGACTGGTCTGCTTCCGGAGTAGATGCTGTTACCAACCTGGAGGTATCAGCATGCTGAGGTGCAGGAACTGATTTGTCGCTAGGTGATACAGGAACTGGTCTGCAGGTTTGCTACAAGAGAAACTGGTCTGCTGCTGGTCTAGAAATGCAGGAACTGGTTTGGTGAAGCAGGAACTAGTTTGCAGGTCTGCCACAAGAGGAACTGACCTGCTGAAGGTCTGGGAATTCATGAATTAGTTTGCTGATGCAGGAACCGGTCTGCCGCAAGTCTAGAAATCCAGGAACTGGTTTTCTGATGCAGGAGCTGGTCTGCAGGTCTGCAACAAGAGGAACTGGTCTTCTGCGGGTTTAAAAACGCAAGAACTGGTTTTGTGTGGGGACCTGAAGTTATCCTTTAGAGACTTTCTTAAATCGGAAATAGCTCTTTAAAAAAGAACTGTTTAAGAGAACTGCGATGTATGGTTTAATTCTGTGCTGTCTGCTGACTGGAGTTAAGACATCTGCTGATGTGTTGGCACCGGAAGCCACGCGTCGTCGACTGCTGCTAATAAGGCCTTGGTTGGTGTGCTATGATCAAGGAAAGGTACGTATATCTCTTTCGACCCACGGCTGTCTGGCAATCAAATGCTCTGCTTGGTCACTGATTACTGTGTATAGAAAGAGAAGAGGAAGCGTATTGAATGGTTTTCAGTTGCGAAAATTCTGTGTTGTCACAGCCAGGAAGTCCCTGTTTTAAATATAAGTAATTGATGTGGACCCAGGTTGAGACCACGGAAATACAACTCGGAAAACGGTATAAGTTTTAAGATATATTGAAGTAACTAGATACAGAAAAAAGTGGTGATGTAAGCAAGGCTTACTAGTCAGTCGAATATCGGTAGAGTATCCAATATTTTCGAGAGTACTTGGCTCTCAATTAATATAGAATTTGGAAGAGTCCATGAATGGGTAGGTAACGATCCCATAACAGTAATAATGAAATATCTCATTAAATTGAGAAGAGGGGCTTACAAATGCTTTATTCTACGTTTTTAAGTCATCTTGTATATGTTCTGCTGGGTTAAATTTTTTGAAAATAATTATCGCGTTAGTAACAGCAAATTCCACTTGATACGGAGGTGTGATGTTATTATTCATATCGGAGCTCTCGTTTCCGGTAAGGGTGAAAAAATTCCGTTGTCTGACGTCACTCATAGCTCAGAGTTTTTTCAACTGGGATTTTTAGATTTGAGTAGTCGGTACGCTACGATACAGGGAATCCATATTTACTTTCTCTTGTCTATTGAATTAAATCAAACTTGGAAGGTAAAAGAAAAATTATATGTCTGCCTTCCAAACTCCTCCATCCAATACCCCACAATTTGAAGAACTTTACTCTCCTAATCCCTACTATCTGCCCACTTACTTACCAACCTATGATTGTAAGATGTGCGTCACTTTATTCTCTAACTCTTTCGGCCTTCCATCCAACGAAGCAAGCTTGATACCGGAGATTCCGATCTTACCACAACACCTCCCCTTTGACAAGTTCCCAACGTCTAATAAGTATGCATATCATATGCCCGTGGTGTAATGGTTATCGTCGTAGGAATTGGACACGACGATACGAGTTCAAGTCGTGGACGAGACTGATTGCATTTCACATAGCACTAATACCCTTGGGAAAGGTATGAATCCAATTATTCTCCCTCCAGCTATGGGTAAATAGTAGGACAGACTAGGTTCTTCAGCCTTGGTGAGTCAACTAGTATAGGAGAAGGAAAACTCGGAATTCAAACCTGTTAAACTCCGCTTAAAAATTGACCTTGTGTCATATCCTGCCCGAGCGGGGGGGTTGGGTAAATATTAATAAGTATGCATATCAAAGTTTCTGGGTTTACATCAAACCATTTAGAGGCGTGTTTTGTGTGACCATCGTTGTTGATGAAAATGGAATCGGCGACCTGGTTTCAAATCCTGAACGAGACTGCGTTTCACTTTGCACTAATGTTCATGGAAAGGCATGAAACCATCTATTCTTTTCCCAGCTATGGATAAATTGTAGCCCACACTGTGTTCTTCAACCTTGTTTAAGCAACAATTCTCAGAGATAGAAATCTCTGAATTTAAACTAACTTTACTCTGTTTTAAAGAAAAATTAACTTGTTTCAAGTTCTGCTTGTGGGGAGGGAGGCTGGGTATATACATGCATAAAACAGGCTATCTATACAGCACTCAATTATATATATATATATATATATATATATATATATATATATATATATATATATATATATATATATATATACGGAAGTAAATAATGGAAAAGAATCCGATGGTATAGAGAAAAATTAAAAAAACAAAGTAATCCAAAGTGATGTATTTATAGTGAAAGAAAGTCGACGCTATAACGTTTCAGTTTTAATAAACTATTATCAAGAAAAGATGATACCGTTTAATTATCATCATTTTTATAGTCCTGGTGATGGTTTATTAAAACCGAAACGTTATAGCGTCGACTTTCTTTCATAATGATTCATCACTTTGGATTACTTTCTTTTTCAATTTTTCTCCATATATATATACATAAATATATATATATATATATATATATATGTGTGTGTGTGTGTGTGTGTGTGTGTGTGTGTGTGTGTGTGTGTGTGTGTGTGTGTGTGTGTGTGCATATTTGCCTGAACGCTACTTGTTACCAGCAGTAGATCGGAAAGATATCAAGTTGTATCTGAATGAATCTGGTATTCCCGCGCTGTGATGTAAAACTGACAAAGCCAAGTGGTATCGTAATTTACTACTAGATTATTGTTAGTGATACTTTCATCCCGAAATCATGCCATAATTTTTTGGATTTTACAAACAAGAACATGATACTTACATTCGTGATAAGGACCAACGATGGTCGAAAATATCCGAATTACATCTTTAAAAAAAGAGATTTTTAAACAAAGAAATATATATCAAGAGACTTAGATAGATAGATAGATAGATAGATAGATAAAGAAAATGTCAACTACATATCCTGATCGGATCACAATTGCAGAACAGATTGAAATAGAGAAAATCTGAAAATTCACTTTCTGGGGGTCGGATATCACCAATTGGGAAACCCAAAGCATAGAGGGCAGCATGACACTCGATTACCTCAGAAACAAAAACGCTGTTTGTTTTTCTTAAACGATCTCATCGTCTAATATCCGTCCCCGCCTCCACCCTCACCGACGTTTCTTGTCTCGTTCTTCAAAATGATTGCCCTAACACGTTTCAGTCAGTCAGTCGTAACAAAAGGTCCTAAATAGACATTGGTAATGTGTCCAGGCGTCTAAATCCGTCACTGCCTGGACGAAGCACACACGAGGTCGCAGTTAGAGCCCCAGCCATTGATAAGCCTCGAGTTGATAGCAACCCCTGTGGCACGTTCAAAGTTTGGAACTCTACAACCTCATTTATTATGTTACACCAGGGTAACACACCCTGACTGGATGGGGCGGCAAATGCGTCCAGAGGGTGCTTCAGGAGCTGATACCTGCGAATATCTTCGTGGGCGGTTCGTTTTCTACTTGAAAAGCAACTACTACCAAATAAAATTAATTAATCACACCTTGACAATCTCTTTAGAAAATTAATAGCCAGAGTTGCCTTTCTACGTTGGTATCGTTTGACCTAGAGTTTAAGCCCATAAGCAGGCATCTTGGCTGGGTGTATGCATTTATACAACCCCTCCACCACAGTTTGAGTATGACACAAGGTCAATTTATTTTTAGTGAAGTAAAGTCAATTTGAATTCAGAGTTTTTCTTCTATTAAGCTATTTGCTCAAGCAAGGCTAATGAACAGTCTGAGAAGAAAGAACAGATGGGTTCATGCCTTTCCAAAGGGTGTTAGCACGAACTGAAATACGAACAACCTAGGCCAAGATTTGAACTCGAACTGCCGATTCTATTTCCTACGACAATAACCGTTACGCTTACTGCGCTTCCTAATTACTGGGTGTAGATCTCTCATGTCTTATATCTCACGAAGTCAATGAATTTAAGATTGTATTGTGCCAAATTCCCAACGACAAAAAAAAAAGACTGTCAAAAGCAATTATTATTTACCGATGAAGTTGCTGTCATTTACTAAACTTAGCTTAGTTTGACGAAAATTTAGTAGCATGGGTCACCCAATCAGAACCGAACTCACTAACAATCGTCTGTTAGCCTGACTAGCTAACTATTACACTATACGAAGAGTCAATAATGGCTTCGTTTCTTTGCTCATATTTATCTATCTATCTATCTATCTATCTCATTTTGTTCTTATCTATCTATTTCATCTTTTCATTATCTATTTATTTATCACATTGTTTTCGTCTATCTATCTATCTCATTTTGTTCTTATCTGTCAATCTATCTATTTCATCTCTTCAGTATCTATCTATCTATCTATCTATCTATCTCATTTTTTTCCTTATTTATCTATCTATCTATCAATGTCATTTTGTTCTGATAGATAGATAGATAGATAGATAGATAGGCATAGTTGATTTTCTTCAAACCAAAGCTACCAGTGCGTTATTATATCTAGTGGAATATTATACAGTCAAAACGGATATTATAAGGTTAGATTTATTACCAAATGGTATTGTAACTAAAATTAAGATAGCAACACATCTATAACCAAAAATAAAATTCCATAAATATATATAAGTGATGTATTTATTTTTTTACTTCTGCATATATATATATATATATATATATATATATATATACCGCTAAAAAGGTTTTAAAACAGTAAAATAAAGTGCTTTATCGTGCAGCAGTTATATATATATATATACTGCTAAAAAGGTTTTAAAACAGTAAAATAAAGTGCTTCATTGTGCAGCAGTTTTTTATTTTGGAAGAATTGTGACTAGAAGTCTTATTAAGAAAACAGTAAAAGTTACAATATATTTTTTAAAATAACATATATCTATATATTTTGGGTTCATCGATTATATATATATATATATATATATATATATATGTGTGTGTGTGTGTGTGTGTGTGTGTGTGTGTGTGTGTGTGTGTGTGTGTGTGTGTGTGTGTGTGTGTGATAAAACCAAACTATTTCAAATAAGGGACTGGGTAACTTTTAGCCCAAATTAGTCTAAATAAGGAGATAAGTTGAAAAGGCCGGGTCTTTGTTTAATAGTGCTGTAGTTTGAAATGATGGTAGATTCAACAATCTTCAACGTTTTTTGTTATGCAAATAAACTAACATTTTGAAATCTTTCAAGTTAAAGTAGTGATTAGTAATTGATTTCTAAATTATGTTGAACCATTGCATTATTTACGTTGCAGGCGCCTCTGGTGGTGTAATGGTTAGCAAGCTCGGCTAGCAAACCTACACGAGTGAGTTCGAGTCTCATTGGGTGCCCCTTTCATATGGCCTTGTGCCACATCTAGACAAAAAAAGCTTAGTAAATTTCCATTATTTACGTTGCCTTTTTTCAAGTCTTGTTTGTGTTTCGGAAATTCGGTATTAGATGTTACGGGATATTTCACTCAGACATTTTTTTATTTCAATCCAGACATTGAATAGCGTTACACTAGCATCAGATTTGATGTGGGTATTGTTATTCTTATCATTGATTATGTTTCAAATTGTTTTTGAAGAGTTTGTGCTTTACTTCCAAGGATTTTTCAAGTCTTTTTCAATGACATTTATGGTTGAATTATTGTGTAAAACAATACATCTGTGTCATAAATTATTTTGGGAAAAATTATAGTTAGAATTTATGGAAAAACATTTACGTTTATGAATTTTGAGAGCAATTATTTTAGCAGGTTATTTAAAAAGATTTAGGTTAATTAAATTGTGCGAAGGATTTCTCGCTATATACAAATTCTTCATTTGGAAATTTACTGGTGCAATTCCTTAGAACTCTAACGTTTCGTTTCGTTTCGTTTTATGGCACATCAAACACTGCATGTCATTAATGCTAAATCTACTTTTATATACATAAACAGTTCTATTTCAAACAATTCAGTTTAGCTCTATTAGCCCCATAGATAGGACCCTATCAGGTGCTACCATTCTGGGCCAGAGTGGATCTGGGAGCGATGGCAATGTAGAGGTACTCCGCATTGCTCAAAGCTCCAGCATTACTGGGACCTTGCTATAAGATTGTTTTGTGTCATATCCAGGACACTCGTTGGGGGGAGTCGTGTATTCTACAGCCCCAGCCGACTAGGCAAAGAGCTCTGAGGTAAAACCTATGATTATTCCAATTTTTATTCAGATGTTATGACGTGAGTAAAAATATATATGGTCGTTCTTATTAGTGGATTTGTGATAAAGTTTAAATTCTAGTTTGATGTAATTATTTATGGGTAGAATATCCAAATAAGCTAAGGTATTGTTAGTTTCAAGTTCGTAAGTAAAATTTATGGTTGGTTCAATTCTGTTTAGCCTATCCGTAATTTTTGTTAAGTTATTCCGTGGATATATAAGTAATATATTATCTATATAACAGATATAGAATTTTTTGGTATTATAGATTTAAAGGGACCAGATTCAAGCAATTCAAGAAATTGGAATGGAAGGATTCCACAAAGAACCGAACCCCTAGGTAAACCAAATTTTTTATCGTAAAAATACAATTATATTGTACATGTCTTGTATAATATGCAAATTATAAGTATTTTGTTAACAGGTAAAGTTAATGCAATGTTTGTTTTCTTGAGTATTTCTAAAAGTTTTATACATTTGTTAGCAAGAATATTCTTGTGTAATGATTGAAACTTGCTAGAGATTTGTTTTCCCTGTTTATATTGTTTCTTTTTTTGAGTAAATCACCGGAGCTCTTGATGTGCAAATTGCTAAGAGAAGGGATAGCATTTCGGCTAAAAATTAGGCGATGTTATGGGGGACGCAGTTCCAATGCCATGAATAATTGGTTGTAAAGGAATTCCAGGTTTATGAGTTTTAGGAAATATATTTATATGTACATCATCATCAAGTCGTATTGACAACACGGATTTCTTTGAATCTCTCTCTCTCTCTCTCTCTCTCTCTCTCTCTCTCTCTCTCTCTCTCTCTCTCTCTCTTTCCTCATCCGTCTCTATTATCCATCGCTTCAGGCAAGTCTTCTTGACTGTATTTAGTGTCCGCATAGAGATGATGTATTTATGTACTTGTTGGCCAGTTAATACTGGATTGTTCAAGTTTAGGAGTCCTTAAGACAACGGGGGTGTCCTCGTGGTGTAATGGTTAAAGCGATTGACTGCGGAATCGTAATAAGCGAGTTCGTACCCCAATCGCGCTATTACGTTCACCTTCGGGCAAAAACCTTGGGAAAAGGTATGAACCCCCTTATCCTCCCAGCTATGGGTTAAATAGTACCACTACTGTTCTTCTAGGAGAATGGCTTTGGCATTAAATAACCTACAAAGAGTTGATATGCCATTAAACAACCAAACCATAAGACAACGTCGCTTATGAGTTTGTCCTTACTTTTCCAGCAGTGCCCCGCATGTTTTGTTCATCCTACTTGGATGGTTTGTAAGATGGGAGGTAAATGGGCGTGTTCTTTCCCAGAAAATCCTAGAATATATATATATATATATATTCTATGATATATACAGTAGCGAGTATACAGATCAGAAAGATGTTAAGAAAAAGTCTAAATGTGAAATAACTTTTTATTTTATAGCTTCATTGAACATTGATCAAGGAAAAATAAGGATATAAAGGTAAATTATATTATTCCAAAATATAAAGCTCAATAAACTTATTTTAATTAAGTTATAAGAACAATTATATAAGATTCGACAAAAATAGACGGTCAATTTTGTCCTTTCCTTGCAACTATACGCTTGATGTAACAGTCCCAATAATGTTAGATGCGACTGCCACTTTTATATTTCATTTCTATTTTGTTCTTGAGCAAAGTTCTTGTATTTACCCAAACTTTAACTGGCGTGCTACAATGGACATATTTACAATCTGGTTTGTTGGCAATAAATTGATCTAACCTGCATTGGGTGATCGATTTGGTTGGATTTTAGCGGATTTCAACCCTTGAGGATTATTTAGGGCCAAATTATATATATATATATATATATATATATATATATATATATATATATATATATATATATGATTTGTAATCTAAGACTTCCAAGGTAACCTTATTTTTAAATTTGCCGAATATCTTTTGTTTTCACACAGTTATAGGATTTCAAGTTTTGTTATCAAAGACTAATAATTCTTATCATTTAGTGTAATTGGACTATTGTCTTCATCTTCATTGTTATATTTACAAAGTTTTGGCTGATGCGTCCTTCTGCCTTCTTCAACTGTTTCATGCCGAACTCAGCAGCCCACATAGAACTTTGAACCGAACCCTTTATTTAATCCACGAGGGTAGATTCAGTGCGGGCTCCCGAGTTCGACATGAAACACCTGAAGAAACCCGAAGGACGCATCAACCGAAACGTTGTGAATATAACAATGTAGATGAAGACAATAGTCCGATTATTCATAGTGATAAAATTTAACATGCTTCATCTCAGAAATTTAGACAACTAGTAATTCTATTCAATATTTATCAAGCATCCTCGCCTAATTTAATATTAATCAATTGTTTGAACCCAGTTAAATGGTTTCACGTATTGTTATCAAACACAAATGAAATTCATCTGTTTGAATAGTTGAGTCTATGATATTTGCACAATTCTCAGTGATTGAATGTTCCAACCCATTTGTGTTTATTCTTTGTACTCTTTTTCGGATATTTTGCTTATTCGCTTACGAAGTGTTTAACAGCTAAATCTAATGTCTATGATTATTCTTTACTACATTGGACAACTTCCTTTCTTTTTAATTCAAATTAATACGGATGGAATAGTGATTAGAGTATGAGAAATTTGAAGAGACTTTCTGTCACAGGAAGTAATTCTAGACACTTTGGGTAGAAACGTGCAAATGCATGAACAAGAAGTTCCCGTTGTCTCTGGGAAAAACATGAACTTACATCTTTCCCATCTACTGGTAAAATAATGTGACAGACTGTACTCTTCGGCAAACAGTCCAGGAGCACAACAACCCTGAATTTAAAAACAGTAGCTGGAGTCCCTAATACTATCTGGCATTATCTTCAACCTGATTCTGATGCCTCGTATGATTTAATCGTGAGAGAACTTGGCGAGTAAATAAATAGTGAATTCGATTCTCACTGAGTGCTCCATATTACTGGCCTTTGATAAACTAAGCTAAGCTAAGTAAATGACAATACTTGTGACGACGTTTTGCACAGTTGAATTAGCTGGCTACATCTCTGCAGAGGAATAAAACCCCTCTCCCCAACGAGTAAGACCCCACTCCCCATCATTGCAATTACTTCCAGGTCCACCCTGGCTTGGAGCGATAGTACATGTTAGGGTCTCATCTATGGGTCAAATAGAACTGTTAAATCATTTACTAAGCTTGAAATCATTTAATTGTGTGAGAAATAATGAATAATCAAACACAAATAATTCTATTGAATTATTTGTGTTTGATAGCAATACTTGAAACCATCCATGACAAATAGAACTATTAGTATTAGATAGCAATACTTGAAACTATTTGTGTGCAAACAAATGAGATCTATCTCGTTTAAAAAATAATGTCATCTAAAAGCTATTCGCTTAAAAATCATGTATATATATAAACAGGATTTGGCATTAAATAACCATCAAAGGTTGATATGCCAGTAAACCAAATAACATAACCTATCCTAATGACAAATGGAAAAGAAAAATAGTTTTCTGGATATTCCACTAAATTGTACTCTGATTTGTGCATATTCTATTTGTCAACATGGCTAAACTTTAGACTCTTACACACTTCCCAGTAGATTACCTTTCCCACCCATTCATGCCTACTCTTGTATTCCTTTTCTGCTGGTTTTCTTCATTCGCTTATTTTGTGAATATCTATTTTATCTCTGTCACCTCACTGGTGACACTTACAATTCTTCTGCGTGTTATTAATTTTTTATTTTCATATCATTTGTTTTTATAGTATTATTTTCTGTGGATAGCATTTCTCGTTTTGTGGTTTGTTTGGGTTTTATGGCATATCAATCCTTGACGGTTATTTAAAGCTGAATCCATTTTTATACAAATGAACAGTTCAAATTCAAACAATTGAGTTTAGTATGAGTATAATATTTGTCCATAAACAGTTAGATGCCAAAACAGTTCTATTTCAAACAATTCAGTTTGGCATAAGTACGCATTTTATTTCTATTTCACTCATAGATAGGAGTTCCGCATTCTCAAAGCTCCAGTATTACTGGAGCCCCAACATCAGATTGTTTAGTGTCATATCCAGGACACTTATTGAGCGGGGGGGGGCGCTTACAACACAGCAGAGATGCAGTCGGTATATTCTACAACCTCAGCCGACTGGACCACCAGGAAACTCGTTGGGAGGGGGGTCTTACCCGTTAACAGAAAACTAGTCGATGTATTCTACAGCCCCAGCCGACTGGACAATACTTTTCTTGGTCATTTCGTGAGCAGTTTTCTTGGTGTGTCGGTTGAAGGATCCAAGAAGTTGTTTTTCTACCCATTTTTCCAGATTTTTTTAGTAGTAGTAGTAGTAGTAGTAGTAGTCGTAGAAGTAGTAGTAGTAGTAGTGATAGTAATTGTATTCTACTCCTTGCAAGTTTTTCACACCAGCGTTAGGCGGTGGTCTTTCTCTGGGCTCAGAATAACAGCAAGTCGCCACGAGTCTCCAAAGCTCATCTCAGTATTCTATCCGATTTTAGCAATACTATGGTGTGGTTGGTCTCGATTCTTCTTCCGATTTCCAATTCTTTCACCTTCTTTTCATATTCCCCAACAACAATGTTCCAATCTTTGTTTTGTTTTTTGGGGGGCGGGGGGCTTTTTTTGTAGGGGTAGTTCTATGGCAATGTCTAAATATTTGTCTATCTTTCCGCGATTTCTTTCATTTTCATTGTATGGTCTGCCGGAACAGCAAAAATCAACTTGATGACAAGTTGGGGTTTTTTTTGTTTTGTTTTTTTGTCTTTTGTTTTGTTTTTTGTTTTTCTTAGTTTTGCTTTCTTTTTTCTTTTCTTTTCTTTTCTTTTCTTTTTTTTTTTTTTTTTTTTTGTCATTAACACAAAGTCTGGTTTTCTGGTAGAGATTAGGTGATCCGTTCGTATCTCTCAAAAATTATATTCGTCTCATTCTCTAGAATGGATTCTGGTTTATGAATATTCCATTTGTTAGTATGTACGAATTTTAATCTTTTACACAGTTGAAAGGTAGTTTTAGCTGATGGTCTTTCACTGAAGCTTGAGTGACAGCAAGTCTCCTCAAGTCTCCGGGACTCTTCTCAGTATTCTGGCCGATCTCAATAATGCAATAGTTTGGATGGTCTCCACTCGTCCTTTTATTTCCAAGTCCTCCAGTCCCTTTATTAACCCTTTGGTGACTTACCAAGAGCACCAAGATCTTTGACAACAACGGTGATAAGATGTATTGGCTCTCCTCTTTCCTTTGGACAACATCCAACTCGATGAAATGTGAGGCTTGCTGCATGGGCAAATGCCAGTCTTACATACAACCTAACTCATACTGGCACCGACATCCAGGCGCAAATCCATTACTTTGCGAGACTGAGAGATGGTAGGGATGGATGGATGGATGGATGGATGGATGGATCTTAAACTAAAGGTAAGAAGGATTCGAAATTCAAAGACTTAAGTTTTCAGCTTTATTTGGTTCGGGGAATTCCCCGTGGCATAGTTGCTAACGTGCTAGACTGCGACATCCTAGTTGGTGAGTTCGAAGTCCAAGTAGCGCTATTACATTAACTTTCAGACAAATACTCCTGAGAAAGGTTAGAACTCTGTTATTCTCTCCAGCCATGAGTACCACTGCAGTTTTTCTCGAAAGGTGGCTTTGGTATTAAATAACCCACGAAGGTTGATGTGCCATTAAGAAACCAAACTAAACCTTGTTTGATTTGGCTAGAATACTATATCTAAAGCGACTGATTTGAAGAGGGGTGTCCTCGTGGTGTAATGGTTAAAGCGATGGACTGCAGAATCGTAGTACGCGAGTTCGTACTCCAGACGCGCTATTACATTCACTTTCGGGCAAATACCCTTGGGAAAGGTATAAAAACCCTAATCCCAGCTATGGGTTAAATAGTACCACTACTGTTCTTCTAGAATGGCTTTGGCATTAAATAACCTACAAAGGTTGATATGCCATTAAAAACAAAGAAAGAAAGAAAGAATGATTTGAAGAGACTTGCTGTCTCTTGATCTCAGTAATAATAAGAAGAAATTGATAGACGCATAATGACGAGAATGGAAACTGACCCTCGGTTGACTTCCGTATTTCGGTCTTTAAGGATGGGAACAAGGAAGACCGCGGATGTTAGCCGACAAGATAAAACTGGAAACGAACAACATGGACAAATCCACAGGTACGACAAACATGAAAACAGCGGAGATGGGGAAACTGGATGTGGGTTGAGACGGAGAAGGACTGTCTCTTGTCGGTTGACCACCTGTTCGTTACGTGCCCACCAATACCAGCTCTTGACTGTCCAATGGGCGAGAATGTGACTGCCTAAAACTGGAATTCTAATTATACACTCACGTGTCTAACTCAGCTTTTCAAAGATTGAGTTCGGATGGCGTGTTTACCTCGTCGGTTGTTTTGTCAAAGTAAATATGTTCGGATTTCTAGGTTTTCGCCTGGTACAAGGATATTCCTCATTGTTATTATTACTCACCTAGCTAAGACTCTCAACATTTCACAAAAGAATGTTATATATATATACATACATATATATATATATATATGCGTGTGGCCATGTACTAAACTTAATTTGATACAAGGCCAAAAGTATGGAGCACCCTATAAAGAGATTAGACTTAGCAAAAACCCACAGGCCTGAGACACCCAGTGAGGATCGAACACAGTATTCAGTAATAACTGATCTGTGTGACTAGTTTGCTAGCCATTACACTATAATAAGGTGTTCTAAAAAAAATTCGACATAAATTTGACACAAAACTGCAATTTATCGGAGGAAATCCCTTTGGGTAACGTGCTGAACTGACACATCGTACGTTCATATTACATTTTTTTTCATAGATTTTTTTTTTTTTGGTTCTCGGTCCTATCGAATACGAACCAGGTCTATTTGACCCATAGAAGGGGCTCTAACCAGTACTAACACTTCGGATCAAAGTGGAACTGGGAGTAATAGCAATGATGGGGTATTCCACATTTCCCAAAGCTCCAAAACTGAAGCGTTGCCATCGGGTGCAGTTTAATGGCATTGTTATGTTTTGACCTTTTGACCCGGCCAAAAATGTCATTCAAGGTGATGCACCGGAAGGAAGTGATACATTCTAATGGCAGTTATGAGAGGAAATCACGAGGGCGGAAATTGGCTGATGAAATGGGACGAGCAAGAAAAATTCCCATGGTACACTACAGAGTGATGCACCGGAAGAGAGTGACCTCTGAACTGCATGACAGTTATTTCCGCTTGATGACGATTAAACAGTCGATTTCAAAGATCGAGTGGGCGTCGAACGATTGTATAATTCAGTTGAGTTCAACTAGCCAGTAGTTGCCAGTAGAGTTCCAGACGGTTGGAGACGAGATGTGGTAGAGGGAGCCACATCAGGCCGAAGGGGCCTGGGGCCCTGATGAGCTGAGGTCCAGAGAAGATGCTGATAAGATGCAATAAAGAAAGCCAGCATCCAGCAGAGTGAGTGCCTAGGCCTCCGGTTGAGCAGCCCTATAGAACAAGAAAGACACAACGTGACAGTCATAACTTAGGGGTCAAAATATTTCAGTTATGTTCGGTCTCCAGCTTCCTCTCACATGCAACCCTTGAACAACCCTTTCGAACCCTTGCAATAAAGTGAGAGGAATATATTTGTAAAGAAGTCTTCCTGCGTCTTCCTTCTGGCGTCTTTATCATTGCGTCTGTTATCATTGCGTCGGTATGTATCCAGCATATATATGTATATTTCTGCATGAATCAGCAGATGACAATACAACAGCATATGTAGGACAACCCTTCGTGTGTGTCTTATTTCTCTTCAAGGGATACAGTTAGTATATTGCTGGCCCTACCGACTGGTCGAATATTACAAGCAAAAGAGTTTAAATTCCCTCCCAACACTGACAACAAAAATGATGAAAAATCCCATTTGTATTTTTTTGGCTAGTGGGTAGAGTGTTCACCAATGGTCCGGGAGTTATAGGTTCAGTATCAGGTCGTGTAATACCAAAGACTTTTAAAATGGTACTTGATACCTCATTGCTTAACACTCAGCAATATTATACGTATCAAGGGTAAAGTGGAGCAATCCAGGGAAAGGAGTAGCGCCCTCCCCTACACCTCGGTGTAGTAGCTATTGAAAAGGTAGCCTTCTGGTCGCCCTCGACTAAAGGGAGACAACTTTACTTACTTTACTTTATGGCATATAAACCATTCTTGGTTATTTAATGCCAGATCCTTTTTATAAATGTATATTAAATCTATGATTTCTAAACACATTTTGTAGATAACATTTTAAAACGAGCCTGGGCTCATTTTTTTTCACACAGTTAAATGGTTTCATTCATTTTTATCTAATATGAATAAATCTATTCACTATTAATCATTTGTTTGCACACAGTTTAATGTTTTCAAGTATTGCTATGTATAACTGACAATTCAATTAAATATCAGTCATTTGTTTACACACAGTTGAATGATTAAACTGTTCCATATTAACTAATTTAGTTTAGTATGTCAACAAAGTTAAATGATTCCAAGTATTACTATGTATCATTAACAATTCAATTAAACATCAGTCATTTGTTTACACACAGTTAAATGATCAAGCAGTTCTATTTCAAATAATTCAGTTTAGAATAGTACACAATTAAAATGTCAAACAGTTCTATTCGACCAATAGATAGGACTCTATCAGGTGCTACTGGAGCCTCACCATCAAAGTGTTTATTGTTATATCCAGGACACTCGCTGGGGAAGTCTTACCCCTCTGCAGAGATGCAGTCGGTGTATTCTACAGTCCCAGGATACTGAGCCAGAAAAATTCCATGATAAATAACTTATTCTAGGAGAAACTCTTACATCATTTCGTGGTTGTTAATGATTATTTTCCCTTATTCTTAATAAACTTCAATTGTAAAAATTTTTACAATGAATTTCTGTAGTATTTTATTTATTATTATTTTATTTATTTATTGATTACAATATACTTCTTTAATAAAACCAATTATAATGTGTTTAGATTACACTGGTGAACACTAATTTTATTGCCAAGGATATTAGAACGTTTTTAGTGTATCTATGGAGCGATGGTTCCAAATATGGCATCGGTTTTTAAAATATTTGGTCAATTTATTTAGGAAATAATTGCCACGAATTTACGAGTTCAGTTCGTATAGACTTCAGTATCACTGTAATTGTCCTCTCTCTCCCGGCGCCTCTGGTGGTGTAATGGTTAGCAAGCTCGGCTAGCAAACCTACACGAGTGAGTTCGAGTCTCATTGGGTGCCCCTTTCACATGGCCTTGTGCCATATCTAAGCAAAAAGCTTAATAAATTTCCCTAATTGTCCTCTCTCTTTATATATATTAATTATTTAACTTCTCTTTAAATGTTTGGTCATCTGACTATGATTTCAGATCTAATGCTAGAATTCACTCATGTCTGTTTTCGTCATTTGATGTTTTGTACAACGTCCGTGCGGTTAAGGTAAATGGCTGTAATTATTTCATTTAAAAATTTTCCAACATTTTGTTCGAATTATGTTAGTAATTTTAAGTGCGTTGACAAAGAATGAGATTATGTTACGAATAAATATTTGTTGAGCAAAATAAACGTTTGTTTTGTTTGTTTTTTTACTGTTTTTCTGGGGGGGGGTTGCGAGCATTATTGACGTAACTATCTTTATAAACACTTAACATTATTTACTTAACATTCCACTTAACATTCTTATTATATATCATCATCATCATCATCTTGTCGCGCCATCAGCACGGATCTTCGTGACCCTCTACCGCCACCCTTCTCTATCGTCCATCGCTTCCGGTAGATAAGTGGCCGTACAGCTGCTGCCTCCAGGACTTGTTTAATATTGCTCATAGCATTCTTGTTTAATTGCCGTCAGGCCTTTTCTCCATCCGTTTAGTTAGCGTCCATGTAGTGCATCCATACAGCAGTATCAACACGACTGCTGCCTGGAAAAAACTGCGTTTTATTCTATCGTTCCGGTCTGACTTCCATATGACCGAGAGCCTATCGAAAGCTGTCCATGACTTTGCTAGTCTCGTGTTGATGTCTGTCTCGGTTGATGAGACACTGCTTCCTAGATAGTTGAAATTGTCTACTAGTCTCAGAGAACTACTGTTGAGTGTGGAGATATCGCCTCTTTCATTAAAGCACATGTATTCTGTCTTGTGTGCGTTGGCATGGGGGCCTATGCCTGTAGCTGCTTGTTCTAGACTATGTAGCAGGGTTTCGTCTTGGACGGGTGTATTTGCCAGAAGCGCTATGTCATCGGCGAGGTTCACGTCCGTAATTGTTTGTGCGAGGTATCTTTTGCTTCTTCCTTTGTCAGCTTCAAACCGTTGTCTTTCATTTGATCAATAGACGTTCTAAGTACGTAGTCTAGGCAGATGATAAAGAGGTATGGGGCTAATGTGTCTCATTTCAGCACACCAGCTACAATGTCAGTGTCTCCATCCAGAGATCGGGCTTTTACTTTGGTGTTTCTTTAGAGCATCATTATGGCTGCAACGGTTTCTTTGGGTTGGCCGTAGGCAAGTAGTATTTGCTCCATCTTCCCTCTGTTTACGGAGTCAAAGGCCTTGGCGAAGTCGACAAATGATATTGTTATCGGTAGGTTTTTGTACGTACACCTTCAAGAATTCGACTGATAATCAAAATTAGTGACGTAGGGAATCTATTTCTCCGGAAGCCATTTTCGTTCTTCCTAAGTATGTTCCCAATTATGGGTTCTATGCGGTTGCGTAGTAGAGCATTGCAAATTTTGGCCGCTATGGATGTAAGGGTTATACCTCGGTTGTTCTTCGCTAATCCGAGGTCGTCCTTCTTAGGGAAGGGGGTGCATCCCTTGGTCCATCTGTCTATTGTGTTTTGATTATATACGGCATTACAAGGGGGTGTCCACTTGGTCAATGGTTAAAGCGATGGACTGCAGAATCGTAGTACGCGAGTTCGTACTCCAGTCGCGCTATTACGTTCACTTTCGGGCAAATACCCTTCGGAAAGGTATGAACCCCCTTATACTCCCAGCTATGGATTAAATAGTACAACTACTGTTCTTCTAGGAGAATGGCTTTGGCATTAAATAACCTACAATGGTTGATATGCAATTAAACAAAGAAAGAAAGAAAGAAAAGAAAGGCATTACAATGTCGGAGCAGTATGTCGTCGACTTGCCTGGTCTTCCATACTTCTGGGGGTATTTCATCAAACCCTGCTGCTTTTCTATTTTTAACTTTTCTTAGTACTGAGTTGAGTTCTTCTTACGTAAACTGTCCTAGTTTGATATCTAATTGTTAACTAATAATTCTCGTGAATGGTTCATGTGTAACTTTCGGAGGCTTCCGAGTAAATTCTCGAAATGTTGTTTCCATAGTTGTATTCGTTCTTCTTGGCTGGTAGCTTTCAGTTTAGCTTTCCCAGTGTCCTTCCTTCTGCTTACTTCGTTTACCGTTTGCCATGCTATCCTAGATTGTCTATCTTCAATCGAGTTTATAATCTTATCGATCTGATTTTGGATGTATTCTGTTTGTTCTTTTATGCATATATTCGCTAATTCATTTTGTACCTTTTTAAGTTTCAGGGCATTGGTATTGGTTGGGTTCTTCCTATTGCATTTGGAGGCTGTTTTCACGTCTGCACGCTTTTTTCTAACCGCTATTGTCTCCCATTGGACTCTAGGTTTAGCTTTTTTTTGTTTAGTTGGTATGCATTCTGCTGTCACTTCTATGTGGGCATTGACGAAATTTTCATATTCGTCATTCGGAGTATGTGTTTCTGTCTTCTCCTGTAGTGCACCGAATTTGTTTCTTGGTGTTAACGCTTATTTGTCTCTAATATCCCTGTTATTAAGCAGGGACCAGTCATAGTGTACAGTGGTTGTTGTTCGGGTCGTATTCCTTCGTAGGCACAGTCGTATTTTTGCCGAGACAATTCGGTGATCGGAGGACACACCCTCGAATGAGGAATATGCCTTGCAATTCAATTTCTTATTTATAAAGACGTAGTCTATCTATGCTTTGGTATTATTTGCGTTGGTGTAGGTTCATTGTTTTCCCTGCCTTTTCTGAAATTTTGTATTGAGGCATGTTAATCTATTTTCTAGCGTGAAATCTGTTAGATGTTCCCCATTTCTGTTTGACGAGTTGTGTAAGCTGAATTTGTGGTTTACGTTTTTACAAATTTGGGCATTCATGTCTCCACCAATAACGAGAAGGTTGTGTTTCGGAATGCTACGAACAAGGGAGAATAACTCATTATAGAAGGTGATGAGGTCAGTTTCTTCACTAACATTGGTAGGGCTGTAGCAGGAGATGATTGTTGCGCCGGGGTTGCCATTAAAAGTAGATACCATTATCCTAGTTTGTATTTTCTTTATGCTATTTAGTTTTTTTAGGGATTGTGGTCCTATAAGCATACCTACACCTCCTATCGTGGCATTGTCAGAGTTTTTGTATGCAGATACAGTGGCTAGCGTCCATCCATTGCCAGTATCGTTTTATTTAATAGCTTCGTTATGAGTGTACCTGTGTTCTTTTATGCATATTATGTCTATGTTATGATCTATGAAGTCAGCTCCGGTTGTTGTCATATTCTATTTAAGTTTCTAATATTGAATGTCGCTATTTGTATTGTGCGTTTGTATTTTAGTAATTTTTGTTTTAGTTTGAGCTCTGTAACTGATTTTTTGAACTCTGAGGCAAGGGCTCCAACCTCAGCAGGACGCGTCTCTTTTTTACCTGCACGAAGAGTGATACGATTTGGACAGGTGGTTTGAGTGTGGGTCAAGGTAATCGTTCGATGGCTGTTTTTATTCGCATCTATAGAAGACACCATTATAGATGAGCAGCAGTAGTTCCCCGATCGAAGTATTTGATCCTGGCCGTTGAACAGTAGGATTCATACGCCCAGGACCTGGTTAGGCATTGCGTTGAACCGTCAAATGGTTTATCCGCTTGCCTTTACGTCCACCATGCTGCTTCCATTGGCTTTTGAAAAAATAATTTTTCCTTTTCTTTCTTCCCCTTCTGTCATTATTAAGTTTTAACTTATTTCATCGAAGTCTTTATTTATGGTTCTTTGTATCCTTACAGGCATTCTATTTTACGCTAACTAAGGTTTTCAGTTTCTAATAACGTCCAATAGTGTTAGCTTCTCTTGATCAGGTTCAACTGTTACTTGGAATTACAGTAATTGACTTTGCATTTAACGCACAGATAATATACAGCAGTGATTTTACAAATAAAAAAATAAAATCATTCGTGTATTTTTAAATGACAATGTAGTAAAAACAATAAGTTACTAACCATTATTTGAACTCTGCCCGTCTTGGAGTGGACATGCTTAGTATTTTCAAAGCATGTTTAACACGGACGGTGTCGTCTACGCTTCTGAACGCTTTTATATTTCTATATAATATATATATTTCTATATATATATTTCTATATATATATTTCTATTTATATATATATATATATATATATATATATATATATATATATATATATATATATATATTTCTATATATTTTCTATATATATATTTCGAGATATACATTTCTGTATATATATTTCTATTTCTATATATACGCTTTTATATTTCTATATAAACCAAATATTAATTATTTAACATTCCTCTCAATATTATTTTTTATATACTTACATTATTTACTTAACATTCCACTTAACATTGTTTTTTTATATACCTAACATTATTTACTTAGCTTTTCTCCGTTTAGCACACAGGTCATAGTTGACTCCGGCACTTTCTGTTACTGCCAGTCTTACATATAACCTTAGTCACGCTTGCACCGACATTCAGGCACTGATCCTTATTTAGTCAATAAACATTCTTTTTTTTTTTTTTTAAATAAAAGCCTAAGATAAGCCACCCAACCTCAGACAGAAAATATCATGAAAAATAGGTAGATAGATAGCTAAATGAAATATATCAATGACAAATCCTAATGCCACATAATCATAAAAAGATGAAAGACAATATTTTTTAAATTGTCTTCCTTAAAATAACGGGATTTCTTCTGAGCTGTGGTTTGTCAGTACAGCAGTATAAATGCACCACGTGGACTCTAAAGAAATGCACGTAGAAAAAGCTAAATAGGAACAATACAAAAATGCTACAAGTTAATTTGATTTGATTTGGTTTGGTTTCTTTGTTTAATGGCATATCAACCTTTTTAGGTTATTTAATGCCAAAGCCATTCTTCTAGAATAACTGTAGTGGTACTAGTTAACCCATAGCTGGGAGGATAAGGGGGTTCATACCTTTCCCAAGGGTATTTGCCTGAAAGTGAACGTAATAGCACGACTGGATTACGAACTCGCGTACTACGATTCCGCAAGGGCACCTCTGGTGGTGTAATGGTTAGCAAACTAGACTAGTAAACCTACACGAGTGAGTTCGAGTCTCATTGGGTGCCCCATTCATTTGCCCTTGTGCTACATCGAAGCAAAGAGCTTCGTAAATTACTGCTACGATTCCGCAGTCTGTCGCTTTAACCATTACACCACGAGGACACGCCCAAAGCTAATTTGAAGAAATCCTGGAAG
The DNA here is from genome assembly GCA_963585895.1 of Sepioteuthis lessoniana. Classification (NCBI taxonomy): domain Eukaryota; kingdom Metazoa; phylum Mollusca; class Cephalopoda; order Myopsida; family Loliginidae; genus Sepioteuthis; species Sepioteuthis lessoniana. The sequence goes on along the minus strand of CAUZXS010004325.1, from coordinate 21,507 downwards.
TATCACCCCACATGTACGGCCATTTACTTCCCATCTCGCAAACCATCCAAGTAAGACGAACAAGACATGTGGAGCACAACTGTGACAATAGAGATGAACTCATAACCCACGTTCCCTTGTGGACTCCTACATGTGGACGCGCCAGTGTTTTCCGATCAGCAAGGAAATACATACATCAGCATTGTGAGGACACTGGATGCAGTCGAGAGGACCTGAAAAGAACGATGGACGATAGGGATGGATGGCAAGAGAGCGTCCGGGAACTCTTTGCAATCAATATGATTTGATGCGGATGACAATAATGACAATTCAAATTTCCACCCTTTCAGCGAGACTTTGACTGCACCCACCAACAGAAAGATTAGACACTTCATTAAATTTCATCTGGTAATGAGTCTCCAGTTTTTTGTTTTAGGGAGTATGGAGTACCACTTTGTTGAAAGGTCTACTCTGACCCGGACTGTTAAAACCTGATGTGGTCCAATCTATAGCTATCTATTGGATTATTATTATTCATATTATAAATACATAAAACTATTGAACTGGGTGCAAAGAAATGGTTATTACAACAAGTGATCATTACAAACAAAATGACTATTAAAGAAAAAATCATTATTATCAAAAGGATTATTACAGACAAAAAAAATATAATGAAAAGTTGAAAATATTGATGGCATCGGTTTTGGTTTGGTTTGATTTGATTTAATGGCATATCAACCATTGTTGGTTATCTAAAGCCAAATCCATTTTTATACATACATACAGTTCTATTTCAAAACCATTTCAGCATAAGTACACGAGTTTAAATGTCAAAATAATTCTATTTCAAACAATTCCTTTTAGCATAAGTACACCAGTTAAAAATGTCAAAACAGTTCTACTTCAAACAATTCAGTTAAGCATGAGTACACCAGTTTAAATACCAAAGCAGTTCTATTTCAAACAATTCATTTAAGCATAAATACGCCAGTTTAAATGTCAAAACAGTTCTATTTCAAACAATTCATTTTAGCATAAGTTCACTAATTTAAATGTCAAAACAGTTCTATTTCAAACAATTCACTTTAGCATAAGTATACAGTTTAGTTCTATTTGACCCATAGATAGGGCCCTATCAGCTGCTACCATTCCGGGTCTGGGTAGACCTGGGAGTGATAGCAATGAAGGGAAACTCCACATTCCCCAATGCTCCAGCATTAACGAAGCTTCACTATCAGATAGTTTAGTGTCCTGAATATGACACTAAAACTATCTGCAGAGAAGCAATCGGCCAACTGGGCAAAGCATTGGTTTTGCTATATTTGGTCAACTCATTTTCGAAATTTGATTCCTGTTTTAATATAATCATCAATATTTAAACATTTAAAAATGAATCCAATTTCGATATTAAATAACCCATGTGAAGCTGATATGCCATTAAACAAATAAAACGACCCAAAACCAAACTAAATCTTAATTCAAATTTGCAGTGAAAAAAATTAGCAGCACATATTCATCCACACATAAA